>OY856187.1:418090551-418147892 GCA_963693315.1 Diogma glabrata
ATCAAAGTGTTCAATACAACTTATCGTTTTTCTATTCCTAATTTTTTCAACCCAGCTTGCCATAATATTTTTTTTTGCGATTGCTGTTTTGATTTTGATATGTTGTTGATTCATAATTTTTTTTTATAAATGTACTTAGACATTTGTTTTTTTTTTTTTGGCAATTCTGTGAATATGCTCAAATGAGAAACATTTAAACATTTTGTGTTTTTCATTTTCTCACACTTTTGGTTAAATTAAGTTATTAAATTACATCTAAGTTTATAAGAAGAAAGAAAAAAATTATATTTGCTTGAATCGTTATTATCAAATTTACAGTAATATTGAAACAAATATTTAGCCATTTATTTAATTCGAATTGATTAGTATATAATAGAAAAATGAATAATTCAATTAAGGTCGTTAGTTTAACTGTTTAGTGATTTATTTTGTAACAGGACAGTTCTGCGATATATTCAAGATCGGAGAAGTAAAAAATTAGTTTAATTTTTGAAAGTGGTTTTATAGTTATTCTGTTGGTAATTTAATAGTGCTGCCATGTTAACTAAAGAAAATTTGTTGTTTAAAATTGGTCTAATTTAAAAGATAAAATTTTGATTTTAATTTAAACTTAAATTTTGAACTATTAGTATAACTAGGTAATTCAGAGGGTTACTTGAAACCTCTATTGATATACTTCAAGTGTTTTGAGTTAATTCTTATATAAAGCATTGAACTGAATTTATATTACAATGATTAATCAATTATTTTTTTTATTATTAATTTCGTTTTCTTGTGTGAAATAAATGCTTTTTTTTGTGTTTGTTGAACAGAAACCAAAATAACGTAAATGAATCATGCGCAGAAGCGTTGATGTTTACTTAATTGACTGAGTACTTCATATTATGAGTTTTGACTGTTATATGTTTGCAATATCCAGAATTGATTGAATTTTGAAAGAAATTATACGCTTTTTTTTCTATTTGATATTATGGATTTATTTGAAAAATGAAAAAGCTAAACCAAAGCAAAAGAGATAAATACAACACTTTGTAGTAAAACTTAATTTGTTTTACTCCGGGATATAATAACAAGAAAAAAAAACCAATATGGCCTATGCCCCCGCAAAATCTCTACAATAAAGTCTAACAACAAGACCATGATGGTCAAAAATATTAATTTAAACAATCCTTTTATTATTAACTTTTTTTTTTTTTATTATCCCTTCCGGTTTCGAACTCTATGAGTTCATTTACAAAGGGTTTACAAATGAATTATTAAAAAAATTAAAAATATTTATATATATTTGAAATTTTTTATACATATAATGAATTACTCACGTCACTCCGAAATTGATATTATATATACAAATTAAACAAATTATCCGAAACAACTTTATCAATGCAATTTTGTAAAAGTTTTATTTCAGTTGGTTAAAACTACCACCAAAGAGTTGATTAACGTTCTCACTACGTCACACCTACAATACCACATAATTTATTATCAAAAATTATAAAACAACGAAAAAAACAAAATTCAAAACTTTTGCGAACAAAAATAAAAACTCAAAAATAAAAATAAAAAGTCCAAGCGGCACGTATATCCGCTAGAAATAGGTAGATCTCGAGATCAGACAGTTTTGTGTGCCAGTAGAACCTGATGTATCAGATTAGTTTAAACAAAACAAACTAATTTCAAACAGATATCGAACAAATTTTGAAAAGAAAATTAGCTACCTATAAGCAAAATTATATCTATCCAATTTTGCAACAAACAAATATCAAATCTACCACAGAACATGTGTATGACAATTTATGACACAAACCTACTCTATATCATATGTCGTACAATTACTGCAAAATATCAAAATATTTTATTTCTAAGAAAAAAAAATTAATTTCTTCTATTCAAATCTTTTATTTGTTTGACTATTATAAGGTTGACATTGACAGTTATGTTTTTGGAAATTGTAGTTGGGGATTGTTGCAAGCTTTTTTGTTGAAGCCAACAAGTCAAAAACCTCTAACTGCATGTATAAGAAACGGATTAAAATGTTCCCACAGATTCTAAATTTATGAAGATTTTAAAAATATTAGTATCCAAACGGTCGTTATAACGGATTAAAAAAACCACTTTTTTTTCTAGTATAAAGCCTGTAGTTCCTTAACCATGCGTCAGATTTTTCTGATTTACGAACTTGTCCAAGATATTAATAAAACACACATTTAAGAAAAGTTTTTTGGTCTGGCTCCACAAATGCGACCGTGAGAGCGCCGGTTGATTCAAACGCATTTTGTGTTTTACAAGCTTTTTTGTTGGAGCCGCTCACTCAGAAACCTCCAACAGCGGAGGTCTTTTTTTGAAAGACACTAATTAAAAAGGTTTCAAAAATTTTAAATTTATGAAGTTTTTAAAAATATTAGAATCTAAACGGCCGTTATAACGGATCTAAAAAACAGAGTTTTTTTCTAGTATAAAGCCTCTAGTTCTCTTAACCATGTGTTGAATTGGGCTGATTTACGAACTTGTTCAAGATATTAATGACACGAGATATTAATGATATTATTAATGATATAGTCGTTTGGCACAAAAATTTTTCCGAAATTCCGAGATGAAGCCCATTGCAATAGGTAGATTTTTATATGAAATCTACCTAACAATAAAAACTGAAACGAAATCAAAAAATATTATTATATTTTATTATTTCTTACGGGATTTGTTGTTGTAATTGTGGTGAGAGTGTCGTGCATTATGTATAATGTTAATTCCATTAGAACCGCTTCGGCTAGAAAGCTGAAAATCTCTCGTTTGGCACCAAAATTTTTCCAAAATTCCGAGATGACGGACATTGCTATATGTAGATTTTTGTATGAAATCTACCTAAAAAACTTCGCTTATAAGTTGTTGTAGTTTTGCATGTCGCAAGAAAAATGTATCCAATATGTATACAAATGTATCCAAATGTAAATTGCTAGCGTATTCAGATCCGTATGTAACAAGAGTTGTATCAATCTCAGATTTATTCTATCTCAATTTCAAACAATTATTTTTTTCATTTTTTTTTATTATTATTTCACCAAAAAATTTTCAAAAAAACTCATTAATTTGAAAATAATTAAACAAAAACCAACTCAATGTTAGAATTAAAACATACATAATTTTATTTTACTATCCAATTATTTAGATTTTAATACACATGAGCTTTAACTCAACCTCATTTGATTATCATTAGTTAAAACACATCAAATTATTTTGAGACACAATAACTACTCCTTACAACGTTAATTATTTGATTTTAAATTATGGCTCAAAATTTTAATTTGAATTGCAAATATAAAACGCGATTCGAATGAATTTATTATAAATCACGATTACCAAAATTTAACAATAATCTTTCAATTTCGAAATCATGACTTCCAATCAAAATATAAATTACGACTCCGAAAATATTTATTAAAAAAATCTTCTATGTATACATATATGAATAACCTAAACGAGAGAAAAAAAGATGATTAAACAAACATTCTCTCGTGGTGTTGCTGTCGATATCATCAATACAATTACATCGAAATAATAACATAAACCCACAGGTTGATTCACCAAATGCATAATACTTTGTTTTCAACTAATTAAAAATAATAAGGGACAGCCTTTAATAAAGCATTTATATACCATCTTATTTGTTGTTAATATTATTATACCAGCTAGTTTTTTTCCATCATAAATACATCGAAAGATTAAAACGATCTTTTTTAATTTTTGCAGTCTTTTTTTATATTTTTTTTTGAAATTTTTATTTGTAGCTTTTAAAAGACAATTTATTTGTAAATATTAATTTTATTTTTCCGAATTTTCGACCTTGCGAGCCATTTTCAAGGATTTCTATCTAAATTCTAAAAAATTATTTTGGTAAGTATACTCTTCAATTTGTCCTCCATTTTGTTTTTGTATATTATGCTTACACGTATATTAATATAATATACGTGTAAGTATAATACACAAAAACAAAATGGAGGACACATTAAAGAGTATACTTACCATAATAATTTTTTAGAATTTAGATAGAAATCCTTGAAAATGACCCGCAAGGTCGAAAATTCGGAAAAATAAAAATAAATATTCACAACAAATTGCCTTTTAAAAGCTATAATTAAAAATTTCAAATTAAAACGATCATAAATATTTGAAGTTCTTTTTTCACGTTTCAACACAATAGAACAATATAAAACAGGAAGAGATCATATTTTCTCAATTCTTTTGTTTCATTTAATAAAAAAAAGAATTAAAAAACTCAAACAATTTATTACAGAAAATGCAAATATATAATAATTTATATTTGGGAGGATATAACCTTGATAATTATTAATGAAAAATTATGTTAATGTAAAAGATGTAACGTTGTAGAATCACAGATGGACGATGAAAAAGTGGTTCATTCTGGAGTTAGTATTTGCTGTTAAATATAACTGTCAAGCCCTAACTCCTTTGCTAACACCTTTACACAGAACTCAAATTGTTCTTTCTTCTGTATTTGATTGTAAGTTTTCCCAAACGCTCCATGTTGGGGCATAACAGCTTTTTATAAAGTTTTAACTTTCTAAAAAGATACAATTTTTGGCTGACGGCCATTAAATTTGTGGAATGATAATTTTTTCGACAACATTGTAAACCATTTATTTTTCAACATTATCAGTAATTTTTTGGAAAACTTATTTTTTTTATTACTATTATATTTTATGGTATTATGGTATTATAAGATTATTGTAATATTTTATGGTATTGTTTTTAACAATTTGTTATAACGATTTATTGGTCAACATAGTCAACAGTTTATTAGAAAACTTATTGGTCAACATTGTCAGCAATTTATTGGAAAACTTATTGGTCAACATTGTCAATAATTTATTTTAACAATTTATTGGTCAGCAATTTATTTACACTGGATGATTTACTATATTAAATTCCGTGGGCATGAAGAGTTTGATTTAGAACAAATTATGGGGTGAGTATTCTAAAACGTTTTTCTAATATTCGGTAAATGTAAAAATTGCAGTTATAGTGTTGTGTGTGCAATGATTTCGGTTTCTTTGGCCTTTCTGAGTCGTCAGACTACCTGTTTTTTATCTTTGCTTTTTTCATTCAGTTTACACTGTCTCATTTGCGTGCATATCTTATTATTTGTACTGAACTGTGGAAATTGATTTTCAGACACACATGGCTGAAGCTCACTGCAACGAAAACCACGATAATGCAACATTTCCCATAATTTTCAATATATATTAATTAATTCCACACCACCATACCAGTTCCCTAGTCAAATATTTTATGTTTTTAATTTCAGGTTCAGTTAAGTATAATTCCCTACTAGCAGACGCAATAACCCATTTGAATTGCAAAATAATGAGCATTTGTGATATTTAATTTCATAATAAAATAAAGATAAGTACAAGACCCTATGAATTCTTTCGGCAGCGATCGCTAAAAAGCCTTTTTTATTTAAGAACATCATTTATAATTGGTGATGGATAATGTTCCATATTGACAATTTTATTAATGGTGAAGCTTTAGGCAACGTCCAATCACTATACTTAACCGGAATTAAAACCTCATTCTGAGCCCATCTAGCTAATTCTTGGGTGGGTGAACTTTCGGCATAGGATCTTGATGAAACTTTGGCAAATGGTCCAGGTTCACTTGAAAATGAAAGATCTGGATTCATTTCATATTTGGACAAAATGACGGGGGTTCTCCCGAACACCTATAAGTTTAAATCTTGAATAAGTTCTAATTCTGGACTATGATCTTACTGAAACTTAGTATATGAGGTTTAAGTACAGTTTCCAATATTTCTGCATACCAACTTCCGTTTTGTCACTTCCGGTTTCAAAATTATTTTCCAGGTGTTTATCCCTACTGTAGCCTACAATTATAGATTGATTTGCATGAAACGTTGGTAAAAGCTTTTAAGTAACATGAGAAAGATTTTATCAGCTTGGATAAAGAGTTTGGGGGTCCACCATACAACAGGTGCTTTTTCCACAATGTTTTTATGTTTGTTGGGAGCATAAAACATTCGTTCGTGAATGAATTTTGATGACAGTTTGGAAAAAGATGCAAACATGTATGACAAGGAACTGATTAGTTTTTAAGCGATAGTGAACAAAATGGTGTGGGGTCCCTAGAGCACCTGTTTTTTGAAAGCTCTATAACACCTGTACCTGATAAGCGAATTGAATGAGACTTGGTACATGAGTATTTAGTACGGTTCACAATAGTTCGGCATCTCAACTTCCGGTTTTTCACTTCCGGTAAAAAAATTTTTTTGTACTTTTTTGAAGTTTTTTCAGCGTCTTTATGCACACTACAGCCTACATGAAGTGATTATGATGAAACATATAAAAAAGGTTTCAATTAGTGTGAGAAGATAGCTATCATCTTTTGGGACACATTGATCAAAGTGGCGGAGGGTCTACCATACAAATGCTGACTTTTCATACTTTATTTTTAAAGTTTGTTGGGAGTGTTGTGTAGCACAACATTATGCTATGCAACGGAATATATAAATAAACCTTTAGCTTTCTAATTAACCTGAAATTATAAATACATTAAATACATTTTTAGTACATAAGTTATTAATGTACTAATTAGATATTTAAGGAGAATTTTAATTGAAAAACATTCAGAATTGATCTGATGATCAAATAATAAACATCTAAAAATAAATATTTTATTTAATTTTGTAAATAATTAAAGTGTTTTAAAATAAAAGAAACAAAGAAGTTTTTTTATAATAAATGTTATTATTCGTTTTGTGAAATTATGGTTCTTTTGTGTTTTGTGAACGACGACCACCCACAACACTGGTGACAGCGGAAAAACGCTATAAAAATAGTTAAAACAAATGTTTAAACTAAAAATGCAATTATATAGTGAAAAAAACTAAAAACAATCTCTGTGTAAATTAAATTAAAAAAATTAAATAATGTACGTATTCTTAATAAACGTACATATTTCATAATTGAACTCAGTATGAGGTAAAACGTTTCCAAATTTTACCGAAATAATATGAACAGTTAAACTTAAAACCTAAATGAAATTATTTAGTGGTTAAAATAATAATTAAGAACCATTTATTCTACTACAAACATTCTTAAATACAACAAATAAATCATATTTTGAAAACGCTGATTTTCAATACAAAATAATCCAAATAAATTTCAAAATTATAAAATATAATTCTTTATTTTGCAATCACAAACATTAAACATATTTGATCAAACGGTCGTGTTAAAATATAAATTGTGATTCCTAATTATAATTATCTAAACTAAGTGAAAAAACTATTGAAAAAAAAAATTTGTTAATTACAAAATTTGTTAATAAAAATAAAATCTATTATTATGATTTTAGTTACTATGATAATGTGCTGTAAATAATGAGATCAACAGTAAATTAAATATGTAATAAATTCATCCAAACAAAACTAAAATAATCATGTACATTGATAAAAATCACTCAGCAATCAAATTATGTACCAAGGATAACCAAGGATAGATAAATAAACGGATAATTACGTCATCATTAAAATAAAACAAGTAAGAAACAACAGCCAATAAATAAATTTTGATTTATGTTAAAAAAAAAGTAGAAATTAAATTAAACAATTTTTCATAAATTTTTTATTCAATTAAATATTTTTCTCATAATTAGATATATTTTTGTTAAGATTTGTTTTTCTCCTATATATAATATAACGGTCACAGTTTAAACAATTAAAGTCAGTGATTATTGACTTTGTTCAATTATAATGTTTTTTCTTTCGATTTTATGAATATTTTTAAAATTAATTGTTTTTCCAAATGTCTGATGACGAAAACAACCAATCTGACAATTTATTAAAACTAAGAAGTGGAAATACTATTAAAAAAGCATCAAACTTCGATTTTTCTTTAAACGTTGAAAGAAAAGAAACGGCAGAAGTAAACGAACAACATTTTCCAAATATGACAAATTTAAACATATCGGAAACTTTAAAACTTATTTCTCCATTTGATGGAACTCCTTCCCAACTTCATCAATTTATTCAATGTAGTAATTTAGTGTTTGATGAACTACATATTAATCAACATAAAAATTTTTTACAATTAATGAAAAAGTTATTGGTTGGTATTGCATACGATGAAACCGTTAAACATTTAGAATATGATAGTTGGACGGATCTAAAAAACGATTTAATAAACAGGTTCACAGAAATTAGATCCAAACTTGAAATTTTGCATGAATTAAATACAATTAAACAAAAACATAATGAAACGGTTAAATCATATGGTAGTAGAATACAGATTCTTTTAGCACAATTAAATGAATTGTGTATTGTGGAAGCAGGTAGAGATTCGAAGAAAACTGTTGAACTGTTGAACGGTCAAACAGCATTAATCGCTTTTCAAGAAGGATTAAACTCTAATATTCGAATGTTAGTCAAATCAATCAATTGTAAAACGCTTAAGGAATCTATATCTAAAGCTTGCGAAGAAGAATCACTTTACAACCGACATTATAATTTAGCTTTGGTAAAATGCCAACTTTGCGAAAAACTTGGCCATTTAGCGAATAATTGTTATAAATTAAAACTTGTGCAAGCGTCTTCTGAAAAAAGAACATCACATTCTGTTTCAGAAAATTCCGATAGACCTAAATCAATTCGCAATTTCAATATAAATTGTGCATACTGTAAAAAATCGGGTCATCATATAAACAACTGTTTTAAAAGAAAAAATGCTGAGATTCAAAAAAATAATATTGCACAAACCAATTCTCCGTCTTTAAATAAAATAGAGTTAGTTAAAACGGGTGATTCAAAAAACCTAATGGGGCTCAACCAGTCTACGTCGATGAAAGCTGTGCGAGCCAAATTTCTTTAATTTCTTCAAGTTCGACAATTTTTCATACTTTTTCAAAATACCTGATGACTTGGTTTTCATTTTTGACACATGACTTATTTCTAGGTAAGACTTCTTATATGCTGAAACCGAATTTTTTATATATTTTGCCATTTATTATGGTTTTTTTTATATTTGGTTTTCAAGTTTTTTCTGTTTTACCTTCTTTTGTCATGGTTTTAATATTATTAATAATAATAATTTTTTTGAAAACTCGGGAAATCAGTTTTTCAATTTTTAATTTTTTTTTGAATAAATTAGGATCAAAAAGATTTTACACTTTAATAGCATTAAATAGTCTCGACATTGTTCCAATCAATATAAACTTGCAACCGGATCGCGAATTAAAATTTTTACTTGATACAGGTGCAAGTATTAGTATTATTAAAAAAGGATCAATTAATGGCGAAGTTTTATGCTACCCTGATGAAAAATGTAAAATCACAGGTATTTCCTCAAATCCTTTTTGGACATTAGCTAAATGTTATGGAGAAATTATACTTGATGTTGACCACAAGATTTCTCAGACATTTCAGTTAGTAGATAATAATTTTCCAATTTCTTGTGATGGCATATTGGGAGAAGATTTCCTTGAACAAAATCGTTGCATTATTGATTATGCACAAAATTTTTTAACAGTATCTTGTAAAACAAAAACCTTTAAGTTTGTTTTAAAACAGAATACTCAATCGCCACAAAAATCTATTGCTGGTCGTACAGAAAAACTGGTCGGACTAGCCTTCCCTGGTATTAGTGATGGTGAATATTTTTGTCAAACCAATAAATCCTCTGAACCTTTATATTTAACCAATCCTTTAATAAAAATAAATAAACAAATTGGTTATACCTCGATATTAAATTCAGGAGATGATGAATTATTTTTGGAAGATATAGATATAGTTTTGGAGCCGTTAGATAATAAAAACATAAATGTTGTAACTCGTGCTCAAGCTAAGAATAATGAAGATAAAATGATCGATATGTCTGTGTCAAATGACGAAATAAACGAAGATTTGCAAAATAATTCAAATATTGTAGAGATTACTTCAGAAACCGATATAAATTCAGCTATTTCTCAATTCCATGATGGACCATTTGGTGGACATCAAGGAATAAATCGTACCTACAACCGCATGAAGTGCTATTTCAATTTTAAAAATATGTTTAACCGAATCAAAGATTATATTAATTCATGTAAAAGTTGCCAGATAAATAAAGTTTCTAAAAATACTAAAATGCCAATGGTCATTACCGACACTTCATCACAACCATTTGAACGAGTTGCATTAGACATTGTAGGACCAATAAACCCCATTACTGTAAATGGTAATTCTTATATTCTAACGATTTGACAAAGTATAGTATCGCAATACCACTACCTAATCAAGAAGCCGAAACCGTCGCTCGTGCATTCGTTGAACAATTTATTTGTGTTTACGGTGCTCCGACATCGATACTGACAGATCAAGGTAGTAATTTTTTAAGCAAACTATTTACAAATGTTACACGTCTTTTCAAAATTAATAAAATGAAAACATCCCCATATCATCCACAAACGAATGGAGCTCTGGAAAAAAGTCATCTAAATCTTGCAAATTATCTACGAAATTACACAAATTTAGATAAAAACGATTGGGATAATTGGATTCCATATGCTATGTTTTGTTATAATAGTACACCACATAGTGTTACTAAATTTATGCCGTCTGAATTATTATTTGGTCATAAACCTATCATTCCATCATCATTTCTAAAAACCATTCAACCACTATATAATTATGATGATTACGTTAAACAATTAAACTTTAAAATGCAAAACTCTTTTGACATAGCGAAATCTAATATAGTTAATTCTAAAGAACGATCTAAAATTTTATATGATAATTCTATCAACCCTACGAAATTTATTCAAGGTGAATTAGTTTTATTAAAAATTAAAATCGTAAAGGAAAACTTTCTCTATTGTGGTTAGGACCTTATAAAATTAATGAAATCTTAACAGAAGAAAATTCAATAATTGAGATTGGAAAAACATTAAAGACAGTTCATAATAATCGATTGAAAAACTTTAAAAACGAATTCGATATTTAAATATGTACAGAAATAAAAAAAAAAACAAATTTGTACAAATTTATATAATAAATATATGTATAAGAACTTTGTATTATATTTTTTTTCAAAACAAAAAAAATTTTTTATAATTGTATTATAATTTAGTTAAAATTCATATAAGAAATATATTACTATTTTGAATTATTAAAAGTTTATTCTAGTTTAAAAAAAAAAAAATTTCATTTAAAACAATATTGATTAAAATAAATTTGAAATAATTTTTATAAAATGAAATTAAACTTTAATAGTTCTAGTTATATATATAATTTTTCTATTTCTATATAATCTATTTATATTAATCTTATGGGTGGAGGGGTGTTGTGTAGCACAACATTATGCTATGCAACGGAATATATAAATAAACCTTTAGCTTTCTAATTAACCTGAAATTATAAATACATTAAATACATTTTTAGTACATAAGTTATTAATGTACTAATTAGATATTTAAGGAGAATTTTAATTGAAAAACATTCAGAATTGATCTGATGATCAAATAATAAACATCTAAAAATAAATATTTTATTTAATTTTGTAAATAATTAAAGTGTTTTAAAATAAAAGAAACAAAGAAGTTTTTTTATAATAAATGTTATTATTCGTTTTGTGAAATTATGGTTCTTTTGTGTTTTGTGAACGACGACCACCCACAACAGGAGCATACAGATGAAGTCTGTCATTAATCAATTTTAATGACACTTTGAAAAAAAATAAAGACTTAAATGACAAGGAACTGATTAGTTTTTGGAAAATGTTGGGTAAAGTGGTGGGAGTCCTCCCGTATACCTGTTTATTGTTTTAATGTTTGTTTAAAGCATACAACATTCGTTTGTTAAGTAATTTTGATGACACATCGCAAAAAGATGCAAATATGTATGGCAAGGAACTGATTAGTTTTTTTAGCGATAGTGAGCAAAGTGGTAGGGGGTCCTCCGAGCACCAGTAATTTTGGAAGCTTAATAACACATGTACCTGATAATCGAATTGGATGAATCTTGGTACATAAACATTTAGTACGGTTCACAACAGTTTTGCATTCTCAATTTCAGTTTGTCACTTCCGGTTAATTTTTTTTTTTACTTTTTCTCGTACAACAGAATTTATGTTTGTAACTACTGCTTTCTTTAATATTTTTATTATTAGAACTACGAAGTCTTTAACATTGGTCAGCTTTTAATTAACGTATTTGATGGATATTAGCTCATTGTATATCTAGAACACTATGTTTCCAGAACTGTGGTGAAGTCAGCCTATGCATCAGCGTCGCAATATTTTTTCGAAGCATTCTCAACTTCTGTTTGCAATAATTCGGTTATACCTTGATCGCTACAATCTTCTTGGCTATTGATGGATGCTTGTTTAAATGATGCTCTCCAGTTTGAGAAATTATTTCCATCCAATTGCGACCCATAATAGGCTACAAATCAGCGTTTTTGTCCTGAACACAAATACTTAAATCACCCTGAACGTCAAATTTTCTTCATGATATTAGTATTAGTATTTATTTCCTGAAGTGTAGTAAGCATTACATTATGTGTAACAAGAATACAAAAAAACCTTTTAAGAACTAGATCTCACAACTACACGCGTTCTAAGGAGTTGAAAAACTGTAAATCCTATCACTTATAAAATATGACATAGGCCAATATTTCATGATAGGATAGAAAAAATAAATATAAAATAAGAGGCAAAAGCAAGCTTATTTTAAGCTAATGACATATTCCTTGACCATATGATGCACTGTCTTCCTCAACGATGAGAGCCCAGATATAGAGTTATCTAAGGCCTTTTTTTAGCAGTATGTCATCACCAAGAAATATTCTACACCTAAGACTGAGGGTGCTACTGTTGACTGAAGTCAGTTCATTTACCTTGGCTAGGCTAATTATATCTCACTGATATTGCCGGTGGTATGTGATATCTCATGTTCACTCCTGATGCCAAATCCACCATATTTACGGTTGATTTTGGCTCTGTTTTATGTTTCGCTGTTCTTTCCCAGTCATCTCAAAGCTCATCGCTAGCTCACAAGTGTATTTAAAATTGAAATTCACTTGTAGATTCATTTTATTTCTACCGTTTTTGAAAAATTTGAATCGTTCCTTATTTCAATCTGAAAGGTTGAAAATAATATTTTAAAATTTTGATAAGATATTCGTATGAACTCTGTATAAATATTTTTATTTTATTTTCTATAAATGAATTTACCGATTAATTTAAAACAGATTATCCTATAAAAATTATAGTACTTTTATGGAACAAATGTGTATTACTGTAAAAAAATCTTAAATTTCAGCACGCAGTCGAATTTCCAACTATAAAAACACAAAAATCCATAAAATTTGAAATTGTTCGGTTTTATGCTTTTCTCATTGAACGACTCAATCAAAATAAATTGAAAACCCAACCTAATAAAAATTGGGTTTTTGTAAAATTATCACATGAGGATGGTTGTGCTGGTGTTTAAAAATCCCAAAAAATAATAAAATTATTTTGATTTTCATCTCATATTTGTACTCGTAATTAAAATTTTTATCAAAAACTAGGTCATTACTGGAAGGACACTCAGTTTATCTAATCATCTTATGAACATTTATTTTCTTAAATCAACATCATGAATCAACAAGAATCAACATAAATATTGATTTGTATAAATTGAAAAATGACCAACTTTATATTTGATTAAATAAGAATAATTGATGATAACTGAATGACTTGAAAGAAAATGATTTTTTTTTTTTGATTTTAAAAGGAAAATTTTCTAATTTTATTTTTCGAAAGAAAATTGATAGTAATTATTTGTTTTGATTTTGGAATTGGTTTGAATTCATTGGTTACAAATTAGAGATGATTGTTGGGTTATATTGAAATTGATATGTCCTTGTTCTTGATTTGAATATGATTTGTTTGATTAGATGAGATCACAAAGCATGTTTCTATGGAGTGAATGAGGATTTAACTAATTTTGGAAGAATTGTGTGCTAGAAAATAATAAAAATGATTTGTTGGTGAGTTTTGAAATTTTAGTAGTCTTGATATGAAGGGTAATTTAAACGTCGTGATTAAAATTCGAACCACTGTCCCATATACACAAATCATATCTTAACAGAAATTTTCATAATTGTTTTCGTTTTTACCATATTTTCTTAAACTCAAACCGTAATTGCTATCTACAATAGTTTCCGTAAAACAACGATTGTCCGAAAACAGTTGTGTAATATTTACCAATGTAATTTCCTTTCTTCAGCTTGTGATCGTTAGTTGCCGTAGAATTAGCATGGAACAGTTGAAAAATGTCATCGATTCATAGTTTCGCTATGTTCATGTACCAATCTTACAATCAATACTCTGCTATACATTGGTTGTAATCTCTTATTTTAATGCCTGTTGGTTGTAATAATTCCTTAGTGGGGCACTAACAAATGTAATTTCCTAAATAAATTTCATAATATATGTCTCTGTTTATGGTTTCCTTCCAGTTATAGTGAAGACACTTTTAGTATACATATTTATCGAACGAGATTGTCTAATAAACAGATTTGTTTTGTAATTGGTGATGTAAAACCGATTGCTACTCTTTGCCTATAAATATGCCTACCCGCGTATAGAGGCTCTCTTAGTCTAATTTTTCGTTTTGTTGTGAGATTTATGTTCATTGTTTTGACGTATGGTGTTGATTTTTGTGAGTCGGACATCTTTATTAAAATCTCAAAATAAGATACTTTGTTTGTGAAACGCGTTGTTCATGTTTTAAAATCCAGATGAGTGGAAAGTACGTGCTGGAAAAGTATTCTGATCGGCGTAGATTGTAAATGGTGCGGAACAAAGAAGGAAATGAAATAAATTGGCTACGCTGGCATTTCAACGCGGTGAGATATACGGATGGTGGATCAGGATCAGAAAGGTATACCGATAGCTTGTCAATTTACAGTATGGAAAATGTTTCGGTTATCGAACGGAATTAAAAGATTTTTTTTGTTGTTAATGGTGTTGTATACGTGTATCAAGGAACTATATTCCCCCGTTCGGGAACATTAACCTATGCAATTTTTTTTTATATATATAAATCAAGTGAATCACCACGGGTAGTAAGGAGCCATTTATGTGCCATTTATACATGATTAAATTATTAAATAGAATTTACGCCATTTATATAATTGAACTTCATCTGTCGAAAAGAAAGTTTAACCTAATTAACATGATAAATAAAGTGCATTAGTACTCGTAGATGATTCTAATTAACAATTTAAATGTTCATCGTCTTAAATTAAATTGCCTGAAATCAAAACATTAATAACAATTTGCGCCGTTAATATGATTGATCATTATTCGCCTTACAGTTGACTTTAAACAGGCAAAAAAATTTATAAAATGTAAATTTACGCCATTTGGATGGTTAAACCTTATTCGTCAAAACTTAAATTAATTTAATTGCTTAACAAATTACATGAGTGAACGTTGATAATTCTAAATACAATAGTATATGTTCATCGTCCTAAGTTAAATTAAAATAGATCCTTAAGCGTACTTGACACCATTTATCTGGTGGAACAATATTCGTAAAAAAATTAAGTTAATCAAATTTTTAAATATTCGCTACGCTTATAAATAAAGTTTTTGCGTAGACATTTTGTTGACGTAGAAGCAATGATTTCAAAAAGTGGTAATGAGAAATGCTAGCATATAATTTTTAATTTTTCTTTTTAAATATATGAATGAAAAATAATCAGAACTCTAGCTGATCAGTTCGGGTATATGAAAAATTAGCGATCAAATAAGTTTTCAAGTAAGGTTATTTGATCTCTAACTTATTTCATAGCTAATTTTTCATATATCCGAGCTGATCAGCTAGAGTTCTGATTATTTTTCATTCATATATTTAAAAAGAAAAATTAAAAATTATATGCTAGCATTTCTCATTACCACTTTTTGAAATCATTGCTTCTACGTCAACAAAATGTCTACGCAAAAACTTTATTTATAAGCGTAGCGAAGCACGCCGGGCCCTCCTAGTTTTTACTAATATACTACGCATACGATACGTTTATTACTACCCACTACCAAAGAATATATAAAAAAGAAAATATAAAAAAATAAATTTCATCATTCATGAAATCAACATTATTACGCATATAGTCTCTTTTATTCCGACGACTCGATCTAACCTTCCATGTACGAAGACATAAGAAGACTAAAATGAAATTGCATCTACCAAAGAATATATAAAAAAGAAAATATAAAAAAATAAAATAAATTTTTAAGTTTTAAATTTAATTTCGTTTTTGTATGTATGTAAACTTATAATGCATATGTATATAAAAAGTTTTTTGTATATAATAACTTTTTTATTTATGATCCGAAAAATCCCAATCCCAATCCCAGAAATAGGTTACAGTAATATCAGTTAGCACTGAAAAGTTGAAATCAATCAAAATTCGAATAAAAAAGCCTTAGGCTCCACAAAATTTTGCGTTAGCGTATTAATATATAAGAAGATAGTTTGTGCCATTAATATGGTGGAACATTATTTGGCTTAAGATTAAATTAGTTAATTTGTTAAATAAATTGTATGAGTATACGTAGATGTTTCTAATTAAAATATTGAATGTGCATTATCATAAATTAAATTGAATAAAAACATTAAAAAAAAGATTTAATTTTTACGGTTGAACATTATTCGTTTTTAAAATTAAATTGGTTAACTTATTAAAAGTATATTTATGTTATATGGTTGAACTTCATTCGTCGAAAAGAAAGTTTAACGTAATTAACTTGATAAATAAGGTGCACTAGTACTCGTAGATGATTCTAATTAACAATTTAAGTGTTCATCGTCCTACATTAAACTGCATTAAATCAAATTGTTGAACGCAATTACATCAGTTAAATTGTTTAATTTAAAATTAAATTACTAACCTGAGTTAATACACGGTATGCTAACTCTGGTAATAAAAGGTCACGACCACTTGAACTGATTGTCTAAGTTCTTGAACGAAGCTTCCTCGGATCAGTTCACCCAATCCTACCAAAATATAATAATATCAAACGTACGGATCCGGTATCGTCACCGCGGGACCAAGTAACAAGCAACGGGAAATGTATGGTGAACCACTAGGAGGCTTTAGTCCTGAATTAATGGAGTCTATGGGCATACCTAGTGTAAGATGTAATTTGTGTTAAGTTGTTGGTTTACTGGAATAACGAAAAGACAGCGGTCAGCAGACGAGTCAGTAATTGGCGTAATTTTGGGAGTACTTTAACGATTTTCCTGACTGAATTATAATGATGGACTAGGAGGAGCGATACGGAAGGAGAGGGATTGACCACAGACCTCGGGTGAGTCAAATTTTAATTGTTAATTAGTTTTTTATGTATGAGGGCGTATGGATGTGTATGTCTTTATGTAGAAGGGCATGTAGAGCTATTGTAGGTACGTATGTGTGAGGCTGTGCGTCTGTGAACATATGGAGGTATGGATAGAGTTCTAATTACTGATATCAATTTTATTTGTAGTAAGATGTAAAACCGATATATATTAATATGAGCAATTAAATTTTAATCTAGTTTATAAAACTAAAAAGTAGTACAACATATGGTATAATGGTTGGACCAAGCTCACCAATCAGTAATATTTTTTTTTCTATTATTTCTTTATTGATAGTAGTTTTCTTATCACAATGGATGACGAAGTTTTTTTTTGTGGGTATGAAAGACGACTGAATGTGTGTATGTATGTGTAAGTGTATGGGGACCTGGGTGACGGTGCGTATGTATGTAGGGGTATGAGAGTGAATGCAAGCGTGAGTGTATGGGGATATGGATGGCGGGTATATGTGGGAGTGGATGAAGTGTGACTGTTATATTTTATTAACTAACAAAACAATAAATTTTTATTATTATAAAAAAATTAAAGAGTCCCAATGAATAAACTAGATTAGATTTTAATTGGTAAAATATAGAGGGGCTGAAATCTCACAGCTCTGAGATATCAAGACTTCGGTCTGGGTTAAGGATTTCGATATAGTTTTCGGCAAAAAACTTTTATAAGGAGATGGTTTTTAGTTTTGGGCAGCGATGTATATCAAACATAACTCTTTGTTAAAGTACAAGTATTTTTTATCTTTGTTTAAAAATTTATTACAAAACTAACACGAACCAACAATACGTTGCCGGAAAATTATAATCAAAATTCCAAAAATATTGTTAAATTAAATAAAATCAAACTTTTTCACAATTCCAAAAATATTCCAAAAATTAGAATAAAATCAAATATTTAAATTTTTTCTAAATTCCAATAATATTTCAAAAATTCTTAAAAATTCAAACTTTTTCCAACATTCTAAAAATATTGCAAAAATTATTACAAAATCAAAAATTGAAAATAGTTTTCAAAATTCCAAAAATAATAATAAAATCAGAAATTAAAAATTTTTCAAAATTCTAAAAATATTCCAAAAATTCTTACAAAATCAAAAATTAAAACATTTTCCGAAATTCTAAAAATATTGTAAAAATTATTACAAAATCAAAAATACAAACTTTTTCAAAATTCCAAAAATATTTCAAAAACTATAACAAATTCCAAAATTTCCATGTCCAATTTCATTTTAAATTACATTTACGTCATAAAAACAGCTACATTTTTTTTCCAAAAAATTGGCTAAAAATCAATGAAATCATTTTTTGACACGCTTGAAATTATTTTTTTGACAAACTTATAATGCCATAATTCTCTATAATAATAATAAAATATCATGTCATACAAACTATTAATTTTATTTTTTTCTAAAAAAAACTGGGTAAAAAATAAAAAAAATCTTTCTTTTGACACACTTGACAACATTTTTTGACAAACTTATAATGCCATAATTCTCAATAATACCTAATAATAAAATTTCATTTCAAACAAACAATTTTATTATTTTCCAAAAAATTGGGTGAAAACATAAATAAATACCTTTGAATTGAAAATATTCCAATTACTTCTTTACTTACTTGAGTTTAATTGATCTCAAAAATCCAAAATAAATTTAAAATTCCCTTAATGTAGTCTAATGTTAATACATATAGAACTACAAATTGACCAAGCGTCAGCCATTGATTTCACATTGATTGGAAACAATCAATAATGACTATACAATCGTGACTTAGGATGTTAATTAGAATAGAAATGTTCCCCATTCTATTCACACAAAGTATTGTCTAGAAATTTAATGCAAAAAAATCCCATATAATGTAAAAGCATTTCCATAATATGGAGTCTAATGACAGTGGAAAAATTCAACTTAAGTAAAAAATAATTAAGTGATGAAGAAGTTTCAACTTTGAAATTGTCATCGCCTCAACGGCGTAATCGATAGCGTGTCTGCCCAAGGATTCGAGCCGGGCACTGACGAGGGTAGGTTCGAATCCGATCCGAAACACGTAAAATGTGAATTGTAGTTTTTTTCTGAGAAACTTCAAACCATACCTTTGAATTGAAAATATTCCAATTACTTCTTTACTTACTTGAGTTTAATTGATCTCAAAAATCCAAAATAAATTTAAAATTCCCTTAATGTAGTCTAATGTTAATACATATAGAACTACAAATTGACCAAGCGTCAGCCATTGATTTCACATTGATTGGAAACAATCAATAATGACTATACAATCGTGACTTAGGATGTTAATTAGAATAGAAATGTTCCCCATTCTATTCACACAAAGTATTGTCTAGAAATTTAATGCAAAAAATCCCATATAATGTAAAAGCATTTCCATAATATGGAGTCTAATGACAGTGGAAAAATTCAACTTAAGTAAAAAATAATTAAGTGATGAAGAAGTTTCAACTTTGAAATTGTCATCGCCTCAACGGCGTAATCGATAGCGTGTCTGCCCAAGGATTCGAGCCGGGCACTGACGAGGGTAGGTTCGAATCCGATCCGAAACACGTAAAATGTGAATTGTAGTTTTTTTCTGAGAAACTTCAAACCATACCTTTGAATTGAAAATATTCCAATTACTTCTTTACTTACTTGAGTTTAATTGATCTCAAAAATCCAAAATAAATTTAAAATTCCCTTAATGTAGTCTAATGTTAATACATATAGAACTACAAATTGACCAAGCGTCAGCCATTGATTTCACATTGATTGGAAACAATCAATAATGACTATACAATCGTGACTTAGGATGTTAATTAGAATAGAAATGTTCCCCATTCTATTCACACAAAGTATTGTCTAGAAATTTAATGCAAAAAATCCCATATAATGTAAAAGCATTTCCATAATATGGAGTCTAATGACAGTGGAAAAATTCAACTTAAGTAAAAAATAATTAAGTGATGAAGAAGTTTCAACTTTGAAATTGTCATCGCCTCAACGGCGTAATCGATAGCGTGTCTGCCCAAGGATTCGAGCCGGGCACTGACGAGGGTAGGTTCGAATCCGATCCGAAACACGTAAAATGTGAATTGTAGTTTTTTTCTGAGAAACTTCAAACCATACCTTTGAATTGAAAATATTCCAATTACTTCTTTACTTACTTGAGTTTAATTGATCTCAAAAATCCAAAATAAATTTAAAATTCCCTTAATGTAGTCTAATGTTAATACATATAGAACTACAAATTGACCAAGCGTCAGCCATTGATTTCACATTGATTGGAAACAATCAATAATGACTATACAATCGTGACTTAGGATGTTAATTAGAATAGAAATGTTCCCCATTCTATTCACACAAAGTATTGTCTAGAAATTTAATGCAAAAAATCCCATATAATGTAAAAGCATTTCCATAATATGGAGTCTAATGACAGTGGAAAAATTCAACTTAAGTAAAAAATAATTAAGTGATGAAGAAGTTTCAACTTTGAAATTGTCATCGCCTCAACGGCGTAATCGATAGCGTGTCTGCCCAAGGATTCGAGCCGGGCACTGACGAGGGTAGGTTCGAATCCGATCCGAAACACGTAAAATGTGAATTGTAGTTTTTTTCTGAGAAACTTCAAACCATACCTTTGAATTGAAAATATTCCAATTACTTCTTTACTTACTTGAGTTTAATTGATCTCAAAAATCCAAAATAAATTTAAAATTCCCTTAATGTAGTCTAATGTTAATACATATAGAACTACAAATTGACCAAGCGTCAGCCATTGATTTCACATTGATTGGAAACAATCAATAATGACTATACAATCGTGACTTAGGATGTTAATTAGAATAGAAATGTTCCCCATTCTATTCACACAAAGTATTGTCTAGAAATTTAATGCAAAAAATCCCATATAATGTAAAAGCATTTCCATAATATGGAGTCTAATGACAGTGGAAAAATTCAACTTAAGTAAAAAATAATTAAGTGATGAAGAAGTTTCAACTTTGAAATTGTCATCGCCTCAACGGCGTAATCGATAGCGTGTCTGCCCAAGGATTCGAGCCGGGCACTGACGAGGGTAGGTTCGAATCCGATCCGAAACACGTAAAATGTGAATTGTAGTTTTTTTCTGAGAAACTTCAAACCATACCTTTGAATTGAAAATATTCCAATTACTTCTTTACTTACTTGAGTTTAATTGATCTCAAAAATCCAAAATAAATTTAAAATTCCCTTAATGTAGTCTAATGTTAATACATATAGAACTACAAATTGACCAAGCGTCAGCCATTGATTTCACATTGATTGGAAACAATCAATAATGACTATACAATCGTGACTTAGGATGTTAATTAGAATAGAAATGTTCCCCATTCTATTCACACAAAGTATTGTCTAGAAATTTAATGCAAAAAATCCCATATAATGTAAAAGCATTTCCATAATATGGAGTCTAATGACAGTGGAAAAATTCAACTTAAGTAAAAAATAATTAAGTGATGAAGAAGTTTCAACTTTGAAATTGTCATCGCCTCAACGGCGTAATCGATAGCGTGTCTGCCCAAGGATTCGAGCCGGGCACTGACGAGGGTAGGTTCGAATCCGATCCGAAACACGTAAAATGTGAATTGTAGTTTTTTTCTGAGAAACTTCAAACCATACCTTTGAATTGAAAATATTCCAATTACTTCTTTACTTACTTGAGTTTAATTGATCTCAAAAATCCAAAATAAATAAAAATCTTTCTTTTGACACACTTGACAACAATTTTTTGACAAACTTATAATGCAATAATCTAGGTTTTGGTCTCACATACCAATCCCTACCATCAAAATTTCTCCAAATTTAATGTTCCTATTCGTAATCACTTAAAATGAACGTTTTTTAAGCCAAAACTATGAAAATTCGCTATTTTTTACACACATAATGATTTTTTTGACACACTTTCGGTACAGTTATCGAACACAGCGTCCTTTTGGACCTGTCCCTTCAGTATACCTATTTTTAGAAAAAAAAAATTTGAAATCCCTCCAGCGGTTTCCCTGCAGCGTAGGTAATGACGGACGGCCGGACGGCCGACAGACAGACATACATTTTTTCTTGATTTTTTAGAATCAGTAGGTCCTAAAACGTCGAGAAATGCCAAAAAAAGTGGGGGTAAGAATTTCACTTTGAGCTCATGAATGTAATACTTAGGTCTTTCAGACCGAAGTAATAAATACTATGTGTAAAAGTCAAATAAATGGAATAGTTGATGAGTGGGGTATATGTGTGTCCTTGTGAGTATATGAGGTGTGAGAGCGTGTGACCTTGTGCTGTGCATGGTGGGGGTTAGACGCGGTGATCGTGGTTCTTTCACAAAAGGGAGTCGCCAGAGTCTAATTTTTTCACTTGCTTATTTTTTCCCGTTCTTATCATGTTTCTCGCGTACTATACAGTTATTTGTGCTGAAGTAGCAGGATTTCTTACTCGTTCCCATGGATTGAAGCTAGTCAGGGGCTATATATAAATCTCGCTAGGTACGCGACCTGCTATGCCACTTCGTTGCTATGCAACGAAGAAGTGCTTCATTACAGTCTTCTGATAAAAGTTGAAAATCTGACAAAAAAGTGACTACATCTATAATTTTATAAGAGTGATGACCGGTGCAAAGAATGTTTTCAACTTTTTTACATAGATACCAAAATATTATTATAGATACCAAAACACTAAACCTCTCATTCAATCAAATTTCCTTCAGCAAACCAGTAAACAAACAAACATAAAATCCAATTCCATTGAAAATGGTCAAATTATTTCATTCCAACATCACAATAAAATAAAAAAAAAAATCAGAACAACAAAAAATCATCCCTAAAACAAATTCAACATAAAAAAGGACAAAATAAAATATTGAACTAAAAAAACCCTTTTTCTGTTTCCTCGATTTTTTTCATGTTATTTTGTTTAACTAAAAAATTTTTTTTTGTTTGTGTTCAATTCAACTGAGTGTGTCGGTCGGTTCCTTTCATTTTGAATCTTGTTTTGTTTTAACAAAAAAAAATGTCCTTTTCACAAAAAAAGATATGGCGACAAAAGATGGTTTTATGTAGTTTTTTTTTATTCAAGGACATCAATTAGAGCTGTGATCATGATAAACATAGTGTCAATTGTTCTGATGTTTAATTTTTTGTGTTGAAAAGTAATTAAGAACAAGAATCAACCCACAATTATTTTCTACATAAAATAAATATTCGTGTAACATTTTTTCCTATTTTTCAATTTTCGTTTAACTCAACCAACAGACACATAAACCACAAAAAACAACCAACAAAATTAATTTCTTGTAAATATTCCTCTTGACACGCCTAATTACATTCAATTGAATGAAGTTGAATTGTCGAAAAAAAAAACATAATAACAGAATCAAAATGAAAAAAAAAACATAAATAATTTTAAGTTTGTTCAACAATAAAAACATTTAAACAGTTCAATGAACAGAATATGAGAAGATGAAATGAATTTTTTTTAAAAAGAAATTAACCCTTTTTGGAATTACGTTTAGAGAGATTTAAAGAAAATTTCAAGTGGTTGTCGGATTAGGATTGATTTGTTTTTTGTTGTTGTTGTTCAAGTACTATTCCATTTCGATCTGATGAAATTTAGAACAAAATTTTTTTATCATGAAAAGAAAAACAAATACTTTAATGTATCTTGCATATCCATCAAATTTTTAAACCCCATATCCAAACAACCAAAATAAAACGTTGACAGTATCAAATAAAAACATTTTGAAAGAGTTCCAAGTATCGCGATAGTTAAAGCTAATCTATTTATTCTCTTTCTCTAAGTTTATACTGGAAAGCAAACGAAATTTGTAGGAGAATAAATTCCGTTCATAATTCCAATAAATATTTTCTTATCATTCTCATCATCGTTACTAAATCATACTCATTACTCACCGTTAATTTTTTTCTTTCATTCTCTTTGTTGTTTTCATTCATTTGTTTTGTTTGTTAATTCGTTATGTGGTTCTTTAATTTCGTTAGTCGTGTATAAAATATGGTTCGATTAGGTTGTGTTATGTTGCTGCTTAAAAAATTATAATATTATATTTATCTAGACGTCGTAGCTACCACTAATAAATTCGCGTGTCGAAATTAAGATTAATAGTGAAAACATATAGAAACAGCAAGTATAATTGGATTACCACTAAATAAATCTCAGGTATAAAATTCTAATTGACGTAGTATTTTTTTTTGTTTTTCATAAGAAAATTGTATTAATATTTTGTTTTTGTTTTTCTTAAAATAGAATATAGAAACGATCATGACATGGAAAAACAGTTGGAAAATTTTCTACATAGTTTTGGTCTGTTTTGATTGTGATTCGCTTAAATTCACCTAAGAAATTTTATAAATAGAAGAAATTTTTTTGGAATATTGTAAAATTTGTCTGTTTGTGGTTATGTAATGTTAGTGGAAGCTTCTGATCGAACATCAATAAATTAAGATTGTCATCAATCCATCATTCAAATTGATACATTTTTTGGGGAGACGAAAGCTTTAATGATGTAATTCGATCAAAAAGATAATCTGTCATTTTACGTTGTAGATGTATTTATTTAATTTTTTCTTGTTGTTGGTTTTTTTTTCTTTGAACCAAAAAAGATTAAAATGATGGATGATACATTGATAGTTACGTGAAAATAAGATAATTTTATCGAAAATCTTAAAGAATTCTGGTAATGGAAGACAAGGTCTTATTATATCAGCATAAAATTATTATTAATGAAAAGAAGGATGAAAACAAAAAGATAAGGTAATTTGTATGATGGCCGTTAACAAATGAAAATTCCTTTCATAAACAGAGGACCAGGTTGCTCCACTATCAATTAAACAAATGAAAAAATTATTTCCATAACTACCGACATTTTTTTTTTGATTTAATGATTTATCAATAAACAGGTTGTGAAACTATAAGAAAATGGGTCAAATAATCAAGGATTGATTTTGTATTAGATAATACGTTTCATCATACCTGGAAAGTCTAATATTCAGGAAATGTTTACACACATTTAAAAGTTGATTATAGCTAAAACACATGTACAAAGAAAAGGTTACATCTGTTTCATAGAGAGATCAGTAATTGCATTTGTTAATAGTTTTTTAAATTTTTTATCGACTAGTGTTCATAAAAAAACTGATCCCTCTTTTCGGACCCCAGGAATGTAATTCCAATTACACAACAAATATTGCTAAAAAAATATTGGCTGATGCATATGGTAGGGATAGAATGCTGGTTTTTAATTAACCGGATAATCATCTCGATTAAGAATATTTTTAATTATCATTATAAAATAAAAAAAACTTATTTTATTATGAGGTCATCTCTACAAAACAAAGAGGTTTAGGATTCAAATTTAAAACAATGAGGCTACACATAGCGCCAAACCCTACACCGCGCCAAACCTTAAACTGCGCCAAATCACTGTACCTAGATATTTGAGATTCCCTTTCTGTAATCAGCGTTATTTGCTTATTATCACCAAAAATACAGGAGGATATCTACAGGGAGTTGTATCGGATGTTCGAATTGGGGGTTATTGAAGAGAGTTTAAGTTCCTGGTGTTCGACCGTAACATGAGTGCTGAAAACAACTGGAAGGTTTCGACTATGTCCTGATGTTAGAAGGATCAACCTGGATACCGCGAAGGAAGTTTATCCTCTGCCAATAATAGAAGGACTCTTAGGACGTTTAATGTTGGTGGTTCCACTCAAAATATTAGATTATCAGATTTGAACAGTATCGTAAAGCAATTAAACACCACAGCTCTGGAAACATTGTGTTCTATAAGTATAGTGGGCTAAGATTCATCAAATGTTTTAATTAAAAGCTAACCAATGTTATAGATTTCGCGTAGTTATAATTATAAAAATATTAAAGAAAGCAGTAATATCTCGACAAACATAAATTCTGTTGTACGAGAAAAAGTAAAAAAAAATTTAACTGGAAATGACAAACCGGCAATTGGGATGCAAAACTGTTGTGAACCGTACTAAATGTTTTTGTAAAAAGTTTCATCCAATTCGATTATCAGGTACAGACGTTATTGAACTTTCAAAAAACCTGTGCTTGGGAGATCCCCCACCACTTTGTTCAATATCGCTCAAAAATCAATCAGTTCCTTACCATACACATTTGCATATTTTTCCAAAGTGTCATCAAAATTTATTCACGAACGAATGCTGTATGCTCCGAACAAACATAAAAACCACTGTAGAAAAAAGTCAGGCAAGTGCGAATATAATTCGCTCGCTGAGGGTTCCTTGTATATAATATTTGATAAAACAAATGTCTTTGTTTGAATAGTTTCATGTTGGGTTGCATTTTGGCTAAAGAAAGCTTTAATAACGCCAACTTATAAATTAATTATATTGGAAAATAAATTATTAATTGTTGTAGCTTCAACTGTTGTTGGTTCATGAATTTTTCTTTATAATATTTTTGTAGAAAATAGTTTGAGAGCCAGTTTTGAGGATTTTTATTGAAACCAACGGAAAAATAAAGAGGAAAAAGTATCATCAAATTATTGACAACGAGTGCATTGTTAATACAATCGAGTGATTTGTCTACTGAACATTGGAGAGATCGGTATAGTATGTTGAACATTCACAATAACTGCCAGCAGAGCTAAAATTGAAGTAATGGTGGCTAGTATTTTTCTGCACTGGTGGTACTGTATCAGACCTAACGAAAAGAACAGATCACCAACCTTGATTTACTTGACTGTAACAATTTTCTAGTTCAACAGCAGTTCAATAGTTCAAAAATTTCAAAAATGTTTGTAATTAGTGATCAACTTCACAGAGAACATTTGCAACGCAACCATATTAAATGATAATATATCGAATAGCAAACAGGTATCAGGTGTGTTATCGCATAATTTTTCAACCTAACGCATTTTGCCTGAAGTTGAGTTCATCTGACTTGTTAAACTGTTTTGATCTAATCTGATCTTGTTTGTTCATTTCTATGCTTCGTTTCACTCAATATTATACTATAATATACATTTCCTACAACGAGCAAAATTTATCCTCTTCTACGATTATTTTACGTGAATAGTCCTTCACAAAAACACAATTTTAGAATTTTAATCAAATGAATCAAAAACGGTGTTTTCGAAAACTACTAAAAAATAATTTTGGGCTAGATCTTTCGGACTAGAAAAAAATTCGCCTTTCATCACCCCACTCGACGTAGTCAAAAAAGTTTTTTTGTCAAAATTTCCACTGTCAACCCCCTCAAAATAACATTTGAAATGATGAGCCGATCACTATAGTTTTCAATTAATCTTTACAACATTGCCCATAACTATGAATTTTTCAAATTATTTATTTTGTACTGTTCGAAGTTAAGGGGGAGAACAGGAAATGTTTTTCACATTTTTTAACATAACTCAAAAACTGCGCTTTTGAAAACTACATAAAAAATAGTTTTGGACTAAAAAAAATCAACCTTTTATATGACATCCCACTCAACAAGGTCAAAAATAATAAGGGGTGGGGACAGGAAAAACAACACTCGTTTTTGGCAATATCAATTAGCAATATCAATTTTCATATATCAAAAAAACTAAGCAGTTGAAAAATCATTGAAATTTTTTTTTGAAATATTTAGATGTTTTTTTAATTTTTCTAACCCAAACTCGATTCCTTACAAAAAACTTTTGTTTTACTATCTCCTTATCTATGTCCATAAAATATAGATAAAAATGAAAATATTAAATTTTTATGTTTTCAGCATGCGTGGGAAAACACATTTAATAACTGTAGAAAATTTCAACTTGATAGCACTTATAGTTTGTGAGTAAATCGAATATGTAGAAATTCGGACGAACACCGAAGTCTCGCCAATAGGGTACCGTTTTTACTTTTTTAAAGTACGGAACCCTAAAAACAACCTGTTTTATGGTGGACCACCCATTTTTGAAATATCCGGTTTCTACCCGGAACCGGCATTTTTTTCATTAGCCGATATCGTGTAAAAAAAAATTTAAAAAATCAATATTTATAAATCCAAGTTTCATTTCCCGACCCAATTTCATCTAAACAATATCATAGATGTTGAACTGTGTTATGCTCATGAAGCACTGATAGATCCGTGTTAGGCGCTGTATCTTCTTCTTTTCTGGCTAGAACATTTTTTTAACTTAATTGGCTGCGACAGTTAAGTTTAAAAACTGTTCTAGTAAGAAATAACGTTTTCAATTAATTTAAAGTTGCTTGCGGTTAAAAATGGTATATTGTAATCCGAAGAATAGGGCGTAATGGCCCGTTTCTGCTTTAATAATCTCTTTAACATATGATAGGTTGAATTCCATTGAGTTGACACATCTTTTGCCAGCTTGCGTTGAGGAAGAGTGAAAAAAGCGCTGATTCGTTGAACATCAACGAAGTGGCATAGCAGGCCGCGTACCTAGCGAGATTTATTTACAGACCCAAACTAGCTTCAGCAAGTGGGGTCGAACGAAGAATACCTGCTGCTCCAGCACAAATATCAGTATTGTACGCGTATTTCGATATGGAAACGGATCAAAGAGAAGCAAAGTGGAATAAGCAGACTCTAGTGACCCCCGTATACGAAAAGAACCGCGATCACCACGTCCAATCCCATAATTCTAACACATTCTCACGCTCTCGAACTTCATCCACTCACCCACTCACACACACACACATGCACATATCCATGCCCATACGCGATACAGCGATACAATCAAACAGATTAGCTTAATATCATTTTCATGATTGATGATATGTATGATATGAGATGTCCAACCAGAATACCAATTTTGCTTTCCGTTGTAGAATAGTAGGCAAGGTTGTATTTTTTTCTGGAATGTTTTATTTGAACCTTCAGAATTTTTTTCAGGCTCAATTTCATGTTTAGGAAAAGAATATCCGATAACAAAAGATCTTGTTCGTGTTGACGGCTTGAATATAATGACAAAAAAATTTATGCTTAACAAAATTTAGTGCATGACATCGTTGTGAGAGTGGATCTTGGTTTAACTTTTCGGTAACCGATTGCAATGCTTTCAATGCAACATTTCGTACATCAGAATTTACTAAAAGCTGTTCAACGGCTTCTACTAGTATAGACTGATCATACTTGTACACCCCATTCCATGAATCCATTCTCGTTTGTTAAACATATGTGTGGTCCTGATGTGATATTATTAAAAACAATTCCAAAACACGGAGATATATTCACATCATTAATGGTGTCAATATATCTCCGTGTTTTGGAATTGTTTTTAATAAAATCACATCAGGACCACACATATGTTTAACAAACGAGATGCATATCCCCAAATGCCATTGTAACATTTCTTCCGATTTCGTTCCAAGCTTAATAAAAAAAAACATACCCTAAAAATGTTCCAAAGATAATATTAAAATCATTTTCACATTGTAATATAATATATGAGTTATCGAATTGACAAAACAACACCCGTTGAGATGAAATAATTGGACTAAATATTTCTATGATAACATTTGAATTTCTTTTTCCATATTCCTTTTTATCCGCAATATCTTCTTTCACTAATCTAATCGTTACTTTCACTAACCTAACTCACGAAGTTTGTTTTTCAATACATCATCAAATTTACGATAAACTAAATCATTTTATCGATTAAATATTAATAAGCCCTCCATTTTTAATTTTAATCACTTTTAAGTTTTTTATAATGTTGAAATTTTTGTTTTTAATAATTATGCAAAATTCTTGTTCCCATGCTTCCAATTGGACTATGACAGTCATACGCGCATGCAACACATATAATCGCACATACATACCCCCGTCCACACATCCATATACACACACTCATACACCAACACACACATCCACAATCGTTCATACATATAAATAAAACAAAACTAAAATATGACTCACCCCAAGGTTAGCCCAGTTCCCACTCCACGTCCTCCGAATTAGCAGGTCATCCCCTCAATTTTACTTCGATCGTTACACATTGTAAATGAAACCGAGTTCCTATATATTGTAATCTCCTTTTTGCACAAAACTACAAGACTCCTTATTCAATCCAGGATTTACTGTATCTTCAAAATCAAAAATTTCTGTAGCCTTTTTACTACAAGCACAATAACAGCGTCCCCAACCCAATTTCAATACGGTAAAACTATGAAATTATACACTATTCATTTATTAGGCTAGTCGTAGGATCAATATGATATTTATAACAGCACACATAATTTTTTTGGAGCACAACTAGAGCTGGGTTATTTTAAATATTCCACAAAAAATTACAATTACTATTTTGTGGCAAACAGTACATTCCACCTTAGTTATGATAGTATTGCTTCTGTAATATCCACACACGAAACATGAAACCAAATCGACCGATCGTCAATAGCGGATGGATTTAACAGAAAAACTTTTTATTCACCAATTTTTTTTTAATTTGTCAGCAAAAAAACATTATGTTTGTTTAAAATTTTACCTTTATAATTTTTATACACCAGATTTAATCTATGGCGGATGGCAACTACAGAATTTTCCACAACCAAAATGAATATATTTAAATCTTTATTGTAATATAAGATGAAATATTTGTGGTAATGACTTAACAAAAATGAACACTGTACAATGACTTAATGGTTCTATTAATTTAAACTAAAATTGTACTATAGACTTTTACAAATAATTGCACTACAACATAAATCTTTTTTTTTTTGGTTTTAACATTATTTTATCACATTTAAGAGCATTCTAATAATTGAACTAAATATTTTTTTATTTTTTTTACAATAATTTATCAACATTCAGTTGAGTACCTTTACGGAACTCCCGAAAATAAGAATTTTTTAATCGACAATGCATACAATGTGTAAATATGTCAATAAGCCGAGAAAGACTCCAATCAGGAAAATGGCAATGGACTAAGAGGTTTTTTTTATATGTAATTTTGTTGTTGAATTAGCTAACTCATCACACACATATAAATTTTTTTTTAAATCAGAACTAATGAATTGAAACTAAATAAAAAATTTAACTAATTGAACTATTTAATATTTAATTGAATTTAAGTAAAAGTTCACTACATAAATTAAATGGAAAAACGTGAATTCAAAAATAAATTTTTTAAGTTTGATATTGACGAGAGAATTTCAAAAGACATAAGAGACAGAGGGCCTCTATCGACCGGTATTTATAGCTCGAAAAGGCCATTTTCAAACGACAACAAAAAATGGTAGTCATTATCTGGTAGATTGAATGAAACCCTGTAAGGAGATTGCACATCTGTTTCGTAATAAACTTGAGAAAAAAATATTGTAAGAGATGATTACGAATTGAATGTAAGAAATGGTGTTAAAAAAAAAGAATAACAAAAACAATTTCAAAAGTTATTGACATTAAAGTAAACGAGCAGTGATATATTGAACTCAATTTATAAATTAGTGCATGTAAGAAAGTAGGGCGACTCTAACTTACGGAGATTGGACAACTGCTTCGTAACAAGAGAAAGATTAACAGAAAGAATTTACAGAATTCTCGGTTTGTTTGTAAAAGAAAATTAAATTAAATACCCGGACCCGGTACCCGGCCGGGTATTATGAAATATAAACCGGGTACCCATTACCCGGCTTACTGAATTTTTAGGACCCAGTGCATCCCTAGTGATAAAGGCAAGTGTTGGATGTGACATAGGATAATTACGGAAATTTGAGCTTATAACGTTTATTTGGATTCTCAATTCATCCAAACTCACTAATTAAAGGTTCGATTGGATAATGTGATATTCGTAAATTGTTTTAAGAAGTTTACCCCTGATTACTCCAAAATTATGGGCTTTGGTTACAGTAATGAGGGGTCACACAAACTCTGATTACTTCAAAAATTAATTCTTTCAAATACATATTTTTAACTTCAGAAGTAGCTGTAATTTATCCATTCTTCAATAAACCTGATCGCAAGTGGGTACTAAATTAACGAAAAATCAGGGTGCCCAATTAATACATAGCTTTATTATCAAATTAGAAAACATGGAAAATACTAGGAGGTAAATCTGAACTACATGGAGGGTGAGAAATTTCTTCAAATTCACAATCTCAGATCGAGGCATCTGTAATGGAGACTGTACCTTTTGTCAAGTATACCAACAGGAAGCAATTGGAGGACTGTGTAGCTAGCAAAAGTCAAGTGGATAAAGTCAAGTGGAAACAAATAAAAAAAATAACAATCACAATATTGATTTAATTTATTAACTATAAACCCAAACGTCAAAGTGAAATTCTTACCCCCACTTTTTTGGCATTTCTCGACGTTTTATGACCTACTGATTCTAAATGAGCAAAAAAAAATGTATGTCTGTCTGTCCGCCGGCCGTCCACCGTCCGTCCGTCACAACCGACGAAATCTAGAAAACCGCTGGACGGATTTCAAAAATTTTGAATTCTAAAAATAGGTTTACTCAATGGAAAGAGCTGAAAGGACCATGTGTTCGATAACTGTACCGGAAGTGTGTCAAAAAATCGTCAAATGTGTCAAAACAAGGAAATTTGCATATATTTTGCTTAAAAAACGTTAATTTTAAGTGATTACGAGTAGGAGCATTGAATTTAGAGAAATCTTGAAAGTCAGGATTGGTATTTGAGACCAAAATCTAGATTATTGCATTATAAGTTTGTCAAAAAAATGTTGTCAAATTGTCAAAGTGTTGTCAAAAAAATGTCAAGTATGTCAAAAGAAAAATTTTTATTTATTTTTTTACCGAATTCAAAAAATAAAATTAATAATTTGTTTGACATGAAAATTACTTCGGTCTGAAAGGCCAAAGTATTGCATTCATGAGCTCAAAGTGAACTTCTTACCCCCAATTTTTTTGGCGTTTCTCGACGTTTTAGGACCTACTGATTCTGAAACAGCAAAAAAAATGTATGTCTGTCTGTCGGCCGGCCGTCCGTCAGTCACAACCGACGAAATCTAGAAAACCGCTGGACGGATTTCAAAAATTTTTTTTTCTAAAAATAGGTTCACTAAATGGAAAGAGCCAAAAGGACGATGTGTTTGATAACTGTGCCGGAAGTGTATCAAAAAAATCGTCAAGTGTGTCAAAACAAGGAAATTTGCATATATTTTGCTTAAAAAACGTTCATTTAAAGTGATTACGAGTAGAGACATTGAATTTGGAAAAATCTTGATGGTCGGGATTCGTATGTGAGACCAAAATCTAGATTATTGCATTATAAGTTTGTCAAAAAAATGTTGTCAAGTGTGTCAAAAGATAGATTTTTATTTTTTTTTACCCAATTTTTTGGAAAATAATATAATTAATAATTTGTTTGCAATGAAATTTTGTTATTATTATTGAGAATTATGGCATCATAAGTTTGTCAAAAACATAATGTCAAGTGTGTCAAAAAACAATTTCATTTATTTTTTTAGCCAATTTTTTGGAAAAAAATGTAGCTGTTTTTATGACGTAAATGTAATTGAAAAGAAATTGGACATGGAAATTTTTGAATTTGTTATAGTTTTTGAAATATTTTTGGAATTCTGAAAAAAGTTTGTATTATTGATTTTCTAATAATTTTCGCAATATTTTTAGAATTTTAGAAAAATTTTGAATTTTTAACAATTTTTGGAATATTATTGGAATTTAGAAAAAGATTTAACTTTGATTTTATTCTAATTTTTGGAATATTTTTGGAATTTTGAAAAAAGTTTCAATTTTTGATTTTGTTATAATTTTTGCAATATTTTTAGAATTTTTGAAAAAATTTTAATCTTTGATTATGTAATAATTTTTGGATTTTTTTTTTATTCATTAGTTAGACATGTTTAGCACACTAAATATGAAATATGCATTTTTCAGACTCTTTGAATATCCGAAGATACCATGTCTACTAGAAAGGAAGGAGATGGGGAAAATGAAAGGAAAATTTATTTAATTAAAACAATATTTTCCATTCTCGTTTTTGGAATTTTGAAAAAAGTTTGAATTTTATTTAATTTTTACAATATTTATGGAATTTTTACATTTTTAATTTGGAAGGAATTAAATCCTTAACCCAAACCGAAGTCTTGATATCTCAGAGCTTGAGATTTCAGCCCTTCCATATTTTAATTTTAAAATTCACGACGGATTTATCATTTACCAAAAATGTACATTCAATATAAAGTTTTTTTTCCCCGTTGCTCCCCTTACAAACTTCAAATCGTTGTAATACCGTGTCTGACAGATCACATACGGCAATGATAATTATTAATCAGTAATTATGCATTAAAGTTAGTTTCAAGAATTATTCAGAGATTATCTGAAACCACCCTGATTTAAAATAAAATAACAATTATTTTTAAATTTTTCGAAATATAAATCAGCGGATCATTAATGTAAAGTTTTATTCTCTTGTAAAAAAAGCCATAGCATGTAAAAAATTTAATCGAAGACTAGGTGTGGCTTGTATAATATAAACAGCATTGTAACACATCTAATAGTAGAGAGTATGATTACCTCACAGCAATGGCAGGAACAGTTTTTGTTGATTTGTAAATATCTATGTTTTTGATCTCCGAGTGAGACAACCCCGCGTACTTGAGGTCTTGCTATTGACATATTAGTTAATCTGATATCACATACCACTGGCAATAGAAGTTAGATATCACTAGCCAAGGTGATATCTTAGGGGTGCTGGTGAATTAAATATGGTCAGTCAATGGTAGCACCTTAAATCTTGGTTATGGCATATTCTTAGATGTTAGCGCGCCTTCGTTTATATAACTCTGGTTTATGTATCTGGTTTTTAATGATTGAGAAATAGAGTGCGTTACATGATAAAAAAATAATTGCCTAACTGGATTATTAGCAACCCAATTTGTATATTGTTTTACCCAACAGACATCACAATCTACAAATAATTTTTAAAGCTTTGGAGTATCTATGAATGTAGAGAGAATGTAAACACAAAATTGTATGAAGAAAGGCCATAAAAATTGATGATAGCTCATCTGTCAAATTTAATTTCTCTCTCTTTTTCATTTTGGTTTATTTTTCTATATTTATATTTTCTACCACAAACATTCGCATTAAATTATAAAATTAATAATAAGTATGAGAGCAATATTAATTTATTGATTTATTTCTAGTAATTATTTAAGACAAGCATTTTACAAAGGACAACACCTATATTAGATTGAAAAAAAAGAAGGTAGTGTTGAGAACTGCCGACAGAAATGAAAACTTAAAACTGTGAAATAGCTGTGTTTTCATCGTCTAAATACATCAAAATATTTAATTACTTTACCACACTTACACACTGTTATTAACTGAGAATAACATCAAATTCAATCAAAAAGAAAAACCTAAATATGAATCAAGATAACGAGAATAAAATTATTTATAATATATTATTATCAATTTTAACAATACTTAGCTTATTCAAACTATCAATTGCATTTTCTTAATTAAAAAGTATAAAGAAAAACACACAAATCAAATATGACCAAAACAATTTTTTTTATTTTACTTAAAAATACAACAAAATCTTAACTTACTATACCACACTTACACACTATTATAAACCAAAAAAAAAATTCAAATTATAAATCAAGAAAATAAGAACAAATGATTACAATTTATCTCAAACTCTTTTAATATTTAATTTTTATTTAGCGTGACGATGACTCGAATATATAAATGTTTCCCCATACGAAATCGCCCAACGCTCCTAAAGAAGTTTCACTTCAAAAACTCACTAATTATACAATTTTGAATAAAATGAAAAAGTTACGCACGACTAGGGGAAGAAAATTCGGTTTAGATTTTATTTGTCGATCGATCTCAAAGCCTACATCACCAACATTAACAATAATTCCAAAACTACCTCTAAATTATATGAACATATTTTTCCATAATATATTTTTCATTCTTATTTTGCAAATTCGTGAATTCCACTGTCGCGTGTCTATCGCATTTTATTCAAAAAAAAAATTCTTTGTCAACTTACAACATTAAAAGATACACAAGTGAAAAATAACTGTAAAAAAAGAAATCTTTTCGTATCAAAAATTAAAAAAATTATCATATTTTTCATAAAATTTCAAAGTAAAAAAACAGAAAAAAAAAATGAAATTCAAAAGAAAAACAAAAGTGAATTTTCGTGACTTTTGTAAAATCAACAAAAAAACAACAACAACAACACTGAAAAGGGATAAAGGAAAACGGTGATTGTTTGAAAATCTTTAAAGATGAAGAACGAGGAAAAATTTAGAAATTTTTAAACGATGAAGTAAGTTTATTTTAGATTGTAACGAAAAATAATTAAAAGAAGAGAAAATTAAGAAGATGCTAAGAATGAAATGCGAGTTCTTAAGATAAAACCTTAGTTTAGATCACGTTCCAGTTTTTTGTAAGAATTTTGTGTTTTGTTTTATTTTATTGAAGTAGTTTTTTGACAGATTTATTTCTTTGTAGATTTATAATCGTGAAAGAAAAGTATTTGAAAAAGGTTACAGTTCAGGGTTGTAAAACTTTTGGATAGGGGGAATAGGTTGAAACATGCTATTGAAAATATGAAAATCATAAACAGACGAAGCATAACATAAATTTGGTACACGTGTTTGTCACACCATTCAACCATAATATTTATTTTTATTTCCCTTTCATCTATTGTAATGCTGATAATAACTGTTGCAAATTGAATTCGCCTCGTGTAGGGAAATGTTTAATTCAAATTCTTCAACGAATTTTTATAATTTATACTCTGGAAAAAATATGCTAAAATTATATATTTATATATGAGCAATTTCACGCAAGTTCAGCAAATTTTTGGGAAATTTTGACTTGACCCCTTTTAATTTTGATTATTTTTTGTTTATGGATAGTCTTTCATAAATAAAAAATACAAGTTCTCTTAGAATTTTTTTTCGACCAGGGGTCTTCATAGGGTGCCCCTCAATTTTTTGTTATTTTGGGATGTGAGTGCATTTTGACGAGCGATTGTAGAAAAACTACTGAATCGATTTTCATAAATGATATGTCGTTGAATAGGTATTAAAACAAAGTTTTTAAAAATGTACACTGTTAATTTTTTGAAATAATTTTTAACGGTGTAACATAAGAAAAAAACGGTGTAATTGAAAAAAAGATGGCATAGCCTTTTTTTTTTTTTGACAAAATTGAAGCTTATTTATATCTAACAACTTGTGAAAGTTAAGGACTAGCTATATTTTTTGTTTTAAAGATAAAATTCGTTGTGCATATGACTGTCGAGAATCAGTGTTTTTTGTTCTGAAGGAAAATTATAAAAATGGCGTTATAAACTAAGAGATTTTTTTTTTAGGTTAAATATCAAATATTTTATTATTAAATGAACTTTTTAAAAAGCAATTTCAGTCAAGTTCAGCAAAATTTTGCGACATTTTAATCGAAACACACTAATCGAAATATCTTTGGCAAACTCGGTCGTTGATCTGGCAACAATCAATAGTCATGTTTTGGTTGAGTTAAAATTGAACATATTTCAGTCACCCCAATTGAAAACTTTCAGGCTATCATTTACATTTATGGCAGAGTCTCTCCGGGCGGGCTTTATTCGTTTATGCCTTTTCCCTTTCGATCGATGCAATTTGGATACTTTAATAGAAACTGTAGAAGAATTTATGAAAAAATTTATTTACCGTTTATAAATTTTGATACCACACAACTTTATAGCAAAACAGCAATCTACATTCATTGAGGAAAAAAAAAATTTAGAAGCAGGAAGTGCATCGTTCAAGGGGATTTTTCTGAAAACTACGACTTCATAATTCAGGATGCGGTTCAAGGCTATTATTATAATAATTCACAAGCTACTATTCATCCATTTGTCATTTATTTTAAAAGTGCCACAAGTGAATATATACAGCACCGAAGTTTTATACTCATTTCGGATATAAACGATCAGAACAGTACTACAGTCCATCTTTTCATTACAAAACTTATTGAATTCATCAAAACGCATATAAATTCTAATATTACAAAAATAATTTATAACACTGATGGTGCACCTTCTCAATACAAAAATAAACATAACCCAATTAACTTATGCCACCATAAAGAAGACTTTAAGGTTGATGCTGAATGGCATTTTCATGCTACCAGCCATGGAAAGGGACCTTGTGATGGAATTGGTGGTACACTGAAGCGTGCTGCACACCGTTATAGTATGGCGAGCGAAGATAATATTATTGATACACCAAAAAAACTTTTCGAATGGGCTTTAAAATGGGAATCTACCATGAACTTTGGATACGTCGATAAAAATGAATATAAATTAACAAAAAAAAATTACAAAATCGAAATAAAAATGCGATTACTATAAGTGGAACTCAAAAATTTCATTCTTTTGTACCAGTAGATACTAAGACAATAAATGCAAAAATGTTTTCCAACTCAAAAGAAGCTTTTGAATATAAAATAAGTAAATAATTTTTAATAACTATATTTATTTTCACATATATAATTTGTATGATATTTTAAGAAGTTTATTCAATAATAAAATATTTGTAATTTAATGTTGAAAAACAATCCCTTACTTTATGATTCCATAATAACATAATACGTACATAATACTTCTACAGTCAAAAGTTCCTAAATAGATTTAGTTGTTTATACGGCTTTTTTGTTTGCAGTCAAGACTGTCAAATTATTTTTTATAAGAGTGACAAGTTATTACTAAAAGTGATAAATAAACATTTCATTTTTTATGCCATCTAACACAAAGAAAATAATTGCAGAAGTGCTTTCCTATTCAAAAGAAACATCTGTTTGTAAAATAAGTAAATCATTTTTAACAATTGTATTTATTTTATTTATTGTACTACATATATAATTTTTATAATATTTTAAAAAGCTCATCTATTAATAAAATATTTGATATTCAACATAAAAAAAAATCTCTTAGTTTATAACGCCATTTTTATAATTTTCCTTCAGAACAAAAAAAAACTGATTCCCGACAGTCATATGCACAACGAATTTTATCTTTAAAACAAAAAATATAGCTAGTCCTAAACTTTCATAAGTTGTTAGATATAAAATAAGCTCCAATTTTGTTAAAAAAAAAAAAAAAAAGAGGCTTTGCCATCTTTTTTCAATTACACCGTTTTTTTCTTATGTTACACAAGTTAAAAATTATTTCAAAAAATTAACAGTGTACATTTTTGAAAACTTTGTTTTAATACCTATTCAACGACATATCATTTATGAAAATCGATTGAGTAGTTTTTCTACAATCGCTCGTCAAAATGCACTCATATCACAAAATAACAAAAAATTGAGGGGGCACCCTGTGAAGACCCCTGGTCGAAAAAAAAATTCTTAGAGAATTTGTATTTTTTATTTATCAAAGACTATCCATAAACAAAAAATAATCAAAATTAAAAGGGGTCAAGTCAAAACGTTGTTGAATCTTCGTGAAATTGTTCATATGTATAAATATAGCAAACTACTGTGTCAAACCCAAACCACTTGATATTTTTTGTTTTGTAGATTTTCTTTGTTCATAAATTTGTAAGTCGACCAACGAAACAAACGATCAATTTTCTGAATTTTCTTTACATGTTTTGTTGTATGTTTGTCAACGTCCACCCTCGATTGACTAGACATGCAATATTTTTTTCCTTGTCTATATAAAAAAAATGAGAGATTGTTGTGATTCAATGGAAATTATTTCTTTATTTAAAATTGAATAGAAAAAGAAAATCGATATTCAAACTGAGTATTCGTTAAATTTTTCTCTTCCAAAAAAATGTTTATAAAATCACAAAGTAAAATAAATCAAAATTCTAAAATAATAAACCACAGAAGATCAAAACAATTGGATTTTCTTTTGTTCAAATATTTTCCTCTTAATTACTAAATTTTCTTTCTATCAAAATTTCAAATTAATCTTTTTTTTTCCAATTTTCCTAATTGAAAGTGAGACGAAATTAAAGGAAAATTTCTTATTCAATAATTTTTTGGAGAGGAAGAGATATTATAGAATAATGGATCATTCGAGGAATAGTAATAATCATAGTACATATTTGAAGTGGTTTGAGTTTGTGGTATTGTTGATAGATTGCGGTTTATGATTTAATGGGCACAAGTAAATTAGTTTTTGTTTTTTAACTAGGAGATGATGATTGTTTCTCTAACTAGGTTTTGTGTGTTTTAGGTTTTGTGTGTTATGTATTAAGTTAGAAATCAACTTTTATCAATGATGTTATGTAGTAATTATATTTGTGTAATATTATGGTGTATGTTAACCAAACTATATGAAATGGAACGATGTGGTTTAATTACTTAAGAAATTTTTCTGACACAAGTGACTTAACTTTCATTACTTAAGACAATTTTCAGACACAAGTTACTTAATTTTCATACCAGTGTAAAGGACTTAGGACTTTATAATAAAAAATAATAATTAAAATAAGCTGAACCTATTCTAAGTGATCTGTATTAAGAAATCGCTTATTAACAGTATATTAGCCAAAAATAAATCATGGTTATAGTGTTAGTTTTAACAATACCCGTGTTCCTTTTAGGTAAACTTGCTACCGGAACCAAATTTCAAATGGAACGACTTATATGTGTGTTGTATTAGATTTTTGATCTACTACAACTCAAATTAGAAATTCTAAATTTGTATAAGCATTTGGGCAAACATATTTGAAATTATTCTCTAAACTGACAAAAACTCTGGAGGTGAATAGAAGCGTAAGTTTGTCACGTAGCTTTACCATCATTTGATATGGTTAACTTGAAAACGAAATTTAGTACAAAAGTAAAGGAAAATGTGGTAAATGGAACACACCTAATACCAATAATTTAAGTAAAACAAAGCAAAAATTATTTTAATTTTACTCAAAAACTTGGATTAATATGTATTTAGGATGTGAATTATAAGCATCTTTCTGTACTTCCATTAATAGTCGACTATATAAAACATAAGCAGATGAACGGCTTGATGCTGCATTTTGAGTTTCTTCTATTCTACATACTTCTATGCTGCATACTTTCTATTATGCATATTTTGCATTTTTTGTCCAAAACAGGAGTTTCATTTAAAACCTTTAACGCCTATTTAACAACTCAAATGGGCTTTCTTCCGGTAACTCGCTTTTGGAGGTGTTATGTAGAGGTTATATGTCTATTGAAAATAAGTGATATTTAAATATTATAAGTTCTAAATAATAGAATATGTAGGTTTTAAGGAATAGTTAAATTTCGACGCGGGAACCGCCGTAACAGACAAACTATTCAATACTTATGCTTATCAGAACAATGGCTTCCCATGAAAAATCCAAAGTTGTGCACTTTCATGTAAAGAATAATTCTTTACATTTTCATGTAAAGAATTAGTAAAGAATAGTTTTTTACGTAAAGAATGTAAAGAATGCAAAGAATGTAAAGAATGATTAATAAATGTAAAGAATTTTACTTGCAAGTGATTTTTACAGCTCAAGAAGACAAAATTGTGCCCAATTCCAATAATGTGTAATACAAGTTTTGAATTGAAAAGAATTACAAATTTTGGTCTCTATAAAATATTTTCCCGCTTTAATCATAGAAAAAACAAGGTTTGGAAATCATAAATTATGTATTAAAATTTAAAACTTTTTACAATAAAATTAACAATAACATCAATATGTTGAATACGACACAACAAGCTTGATTTACAATAGTAATTATTTTCAGTATACAAATTATCAAAGACACGTTTTACCTGTCGATTGATAAAATGAAGAATGTCCGAACCCAAGTTTTCAACCATTCAACTTTAGAATTTAGATTAAAGAAAATGTTTGTTAAAATGTCACATAGATAATTAATTGTATGTATTCAAAAACAAATGTTATTTTTAAAATTTTAGTTGTACAAACAAATGATTGATTTCACAAATTCAATATTTCTGGTATCGTGAAATTGTTTATTTATATTTTAACAAGTTTGAGATTAAATTTAAAATTAATTTTTTGTATCGACTCAAACCAAAACTAACCAAACCTAAACTAAATAAATTTTAAATTTAATCTCAAACTTTTTAAAATATAAATAAACAATTTTACGATATCAGAAATATCGAATTTGTGAAATCAATCATTTGTTTGTACAACTAACATTTTAAAAATAACTTATGTTTTTGAATTCAAAGACAGCTTATATATGTGACATCTCAAAAAATATTTTCTTTAATCTGAATACTAAAGATGAATGGTTGAAAACTTGGGTTCGGATATTCTTCATTTTATCAATTGATAGGTAAAACGTGTCTTTGATAATTTGTATACTGAAAATAATTGCTATTCAAATCAAGCTTGTTATATGTGTCGTATTCAACAAATAGATGTTATTGTTAATTTTATTGTAATAAGTTTTAAATTTTAATACATAATTTATGATTTCCAATCCTTGCTTTTTCTATGATTAAAGCGGGAAAATATTTTATAGAGACCAAAATTCGTAATTCTTTTTAATTCAAAATTTGTATTACCATTGTTGGAATTGGGCACAAGTTTTGTCTTCTTATAGGAGCTGTAAAAATCACTTGCAAGTAAAATTCTTTACATTTATTAACCATTCTTTATGTAAAAAATTATTCTTTACTAATCTTTACATAAAAATGTAAAGAATTATTCTTTACAAGAAAATGCACAACTCTGCTTTAATCTAAATTCTTAAGTTGAATGGTTCAAAACTTGGGTTCGAACATTCTTCAGTTTATCAATTAACAGGTAGAGCCTGTCTTTGATAATTTGTACACTGAAAATAATTCCTATTGTAAATCAAGCTTGTTATGTGTCGTATTCAACAAATTGATGTTACTGTAGTAATATTATTAATTTTATTGTAATAAATTTTAAATTTTAATACATAATTTATGATTTCCAAACCTTGCTTTTTCTATGATTAAAGCGGGAAAACATTTTATAGAGACCAAAATTAGTAATTCTTTTTAATTCCAAATTTGTATTACCATTGTTGGAATTGGGCACAAGTTTTGTTTTAATTCTTAAAGGAGCTATAAAAGTCAGTATGCAAATGATAAATATAACTAAAGACTGACTTAAAAACTATGATTATTTAGGAGTTTGAGTTTCATTTTAAATTATATATTAATTTAATGAGAAAATTGGCAAATATTTTTAGTTTTTTTAGCATTACTTTACATTGATTTTTTGACATGTGAAGAATGAATTCTTTACATGTTAAGAATTACGTAAATTACACTTTGTAAAGAATTTGCACAACACTGGAAAAAACGAGCTGAGAGTATTGCGTTTTAAGAATTTTAATGTAGTTTTTAATAAAAATAAAATAAAGTATCCATGTGTCTGACAGCGTGACAGCGCACCGTCCAAAGAGATTTACTACACCGAAAAGGGTCTGAAATTTTGGCAGGAGAAGACCATTAACCATTATTTAGTATTTTCTAAAATGCTTTCTAGTCCAGAATTAAAAAATTTAATTGGTTTTTTGAATTAATATTTTAATTTCCTTAAGAATCTTTACCGTTTGCCTTCAATAGTTCCATGCTAACGCCGGAAGTGGTTCGAGCGTGATTGATTATGCCAAGAATAAAATCCTTGAAATCAAAGTCAGTTGTGACGCCAATTCACATGATGTGGGCTGGGAAAGCACCAATACCTACATAAAAGTTCAGTCTCCTACCTGTTTACTACTAATTTGGAAATATAAAAGACATTCGATTACACTTTCAATGAAGCTGCTAGTAAATAAACCATAGACTTCACTCTATACTCCAGGTCTTTTCTAGAAGACATCAGAGTGACCATAGTGAAGGTCGCATTACCGAAATTCACAACAATCGGAAAAAATGCGCTACAGGGGCTTGATAGAGAAAAAACGAACGAGGGGAAGCATTTTAAAGAATCGGAATAAGGCCTCGTCTTTGGTTAGCTGACTGAAATTTTAGTACGGGCTTTTGAAAGTTTGTGCTCCTAGACGAAGCAACGGTGTATATGGCCGGTGATGGAACAAAAACCTATACAAACTAAGACAAAAGTTTAAGAAAATTCTGAACAAAGCTTTGAAAACTCGTGATGAAACTGATTGGGCTCTGCTCAAAGAAACAGAGAAGTACGAAAAGTACTTGAGTCGATTTAGACCATAACAAAGGTGGCTGGACTAATAACAGTAGGCGGTATAGCGTTTGGATATGTAACATAGGCCTGGCGAAACGTAAAGATGATCTTTATATCAAAACTGGGGAAAATTAAATATTGTGAGGCGAAAAATTTAAAACCGACTATAGCCTTTGCTCATACTTTCTTTCTGTCTTTGGAGAAGTGCCGTTAAGCAACAGATAACACTATAATCAAAAGTCAACGCACAATCCTTTCAGAAGTTGTCTCTGACATTGAAGTGACTATATCCAAAAAGACAATTATTCTTGACACTTTTTTTGACATTGAAAGAACTTACGACAAAGCCACTTTTGGAAAGTTACGGAGTGAATAAAATACGCCAAAAAACGACTACAGCGTCTGTTTAAAGATCGATGCCTGTTTATTCCCACGAAGAACAACACCACAGATAGTATTAGTGTGAAGTGCGACTAAATGTTGGTGTTGGCAGAATGTTCAATGCTGCTAAGATACAAAATGTTGCGTTTACCAATAGAAGGAAATTAAACAACTCCACTCTTCCTCCAGTTGGTAATAAAACATTAATACTCCAAGATAGTGTGAAGTTTCTTGGTTTGACTCTCGATAAGCGGCTCAACTGGGCTGCTCATGTTGATGCCAAATGCACAAACACCACTCGAGTTCTGTGGTAGTGCCGAAGAGGTTTTGAAAATAAATGAAATCGACTCCGATTTTGGTATATTGACTAAAATAGTTATCAGTTGCATTTGCAGCTTTGAGTTTCTAGCATAGTTTGCGAGATTTTTTTTCCTAACACCTCCTTGCTTATCTCAAGTTTTTTCAAGACAACGGCTGTAAAAAGGTTTAAATCCTTGGGTACTACCAAGAGCTGTAGGAAAAGTCATCACACCTATTTAAGGTTTAAGTATTTGTCATAAAGCTGCATTGAAGGGAACGACGGAGATTAAGTTCATTTCTATTTTTACTGATAGGTCTGGAAGAGGTCTGGAAACTACAATATTAAGTCAAAAATAGTGCATAAATGCTACATGTTCTTGAAAGAATTAGATCTGAAGAACAGCACATTACAATTATGGAAACCAGGACATTGTGGCAATCTTGAGAACGAAAACGTTAATGAGTTGTCAAAGAGCTCCTCAGAAAAGCTCATAGACTCTGAGTCATCAATTGGTATATAATATACCAATATATCGAAAGGTGGGAAAAGTTGAACAGGTTCTCCTTCGAATTTTTATTCAGTAACTCACAAAAACACAGAAGGTTACAAGTCTAGAAGATGTTCACCCAGAGGTCAACCGAAGAACCACCGGCTCTTTGTTAAGTCTGACCCTTTCAGAGGGTAGACAAATGATGAGACCACTAACAGGTTATAATCATATGAATAAGATGTGATCCAACTTGCCGCTTCTGTCTTCAAGAGGATTAAACTCACAGGAACTCGCCTTGTAGAATAACTTTAGGCTCTTGCAGTGCTTTGAAGCACGGATAAGGATAGAATATTTCTGCAAAACAGATCATTCAAGTCTTTGGCCGTTTTAGAATGTTAACATTAAATTTTTTAATAAAGTTTCAAACATTTTCAAATAAAAAGGAAAACCAAAAAAAAAGTCAGTGAAGTGCGAAAAAATTCGCGCGCTGAGTGTTTCATGAAAGCAGAAGAATAAACTTACATAAATAATTGTAATAAAGTTGTGTTGTTGACTTTTTATGTTGCTAGACCATAGGCACATAAAAATGATTTTTTACTTAAAAATTTCAATAGCAAAATCTATTGAAAATTGATCCAAAGTATACACACAAAATGTTATATCTCGTTAAATATTAACAATAGCAGTTAAGAGTAACTAAAGAGAGATTCAATTACACTAACTTATAAAGGGTTTAAATTGGAAAATATACATTATTCATTCAAATAAAAATTCCAAAAAAATTGACAATAATTTGTTATGTAGCCTGGGATGTGATGACGTGATTTAAAAACTATTATTCTACCATCAGTTTTGCCATTGTCTTTAAAAAGATATTATATTTCTTATATAGTTATTATTATCAATTTATCTTTCCGTTATAGATCTAAATTTTTACTGTAATACTGTTGTAAGCTATTGTTTCATAACACATAAACATCATAAGATCGGTTAAACTTACGTTTAATCCATTTTAATATTTCTTACAAATGCGTGAAATTATAATTTCGTGAAATTATCTTACAATTTTATGTATTGCACAATAACAAACAGTTTTTTTTGAAACAGAAAATTTCCTTTCAAAAGAAAAACTTTGTCGAATTTTTGATATTGAAATTACTATATAAGAGATAACTATACGATCTTTTGTCTCTTATCTCGTCGCTCTTAGTGTACTGATTTTTGCTAATTGGATTTTTGCTGTCATTTTGTTTGGATTGTTTGTTTTGATTTGACATCTGAGAGGATTGTTTTCTCGTGTGATGGATTGTCGTCAAAAGTAAAGCAAAATTTATATAGAATCATAGAAAGAGAATCACACAATCCACCGAGGGGGGGAGGGGGGGGGGGTTCTGGTGGACTTTCCTTTTTATCAACGAAGCCGAGGGAAATAAATCACGCTTAGGGTAAAAATATCAGAAACCTATGAATGTAAATCAAACGGTGCGGAATTCAACCTTGACGTACAAGACAACCATAGTTTTTTTGTTTGGTTACAAATACGAAAATGTTTCGGTGGCTACGGGAGAGAACGCTAACAGCTATTTAACCAAGGTAACAAATTTTAATATTTCCTCGTGTATTTAAATAAAAGTGCAGTGACGCAATAAATTAAAGATATAGCAAAGAAACTTTCTTACATATTGGATGCGGGTAAAATTTACAAAATCGAAAGTTAGTAAGCAGACCATAAATATTGTTTTTTTTTTTTGATAATTCATTTTTATAACTCGCGTTTGCATAATACTTAACCTGAAATCTCGGTTTGGTTTTGGATACGGACCACCTATTAAGGTGTGAACATTGTAGTGGTATTTTTTTTGTGTGTAATGTTTCGAGTACCCGTTAATCATCCCAAAACCAACATTTTGGTTTGTGAACTTTGTTTATAAAGCATCTATGTAACCATAATCTGGCTACGATTATTTAGAAAACTAAAGAGTGAAATCGTTGGATGCGCTAGAAATTAAATATTCTAGAGGTAGTATTCGTTATGGAATATAGTGTAGTTTCTCGTCCTACCTTGAGTTCTAGAAAACCCGTAAGGAACTTGTTTTTTTTTTGTGAAGAACGGGATTTACCGGTAATAGTTTCAACGATTCAGAAATAAAAATAAGAACGAAGGAAATTTCAATAATCGAATAAATAAAACGGGAACCAAAAACTGGTACTACAGTTGATTCAGCTTCATTCTATTAATCTACGTGTGAATCTATATTTACCCAAAACGAGTTTGGTATACCTCTTGCCTAATTGAGTTGGATATTTTGGAAGAATTTAAGACTCTGAGGTGGAGTAGAGTCGGCTAAGCTGAGATTAATGATAATGCCGATCAGAACCAGAAACAATCGTGTAAACCGCAATACTCTTTATATTTAGGATAGTTTTTTTTGTTTTCCGGTGTTAGTTTTTTTTTAATCAGTAATAGACCGAGTGTCGTCTTAGAACAATTTATTTAAACAAAAAGTAATCTTAGTTCTTGTTATTTATTATTAGTATAATTTAGTGTAACAAGAAAAGTAAATAGAAAAATATAAATAAATCCAAAGATTAATTAAATTCAATAAAGTAAAACAACGTAAAGCAAACATTAATCTTATATTGTTTGATTATAAAATAAGATCGTATATTGTACCTTTAACCATGGGTTAAACTTTCTTTGGCTTGAATAATTAAGACGTTCAAAACAGAAGGGAGTTGGTTTCATTTTGTTTCTGTATGATTTTTTTTTTTGGTGTTTGTGTCGTGCAGAACCTACGAAAAAAGGGTGTTGAACTCCGATGACGATATTTATAGAGTTATATATATATAATACAAAAGGAAATCGAAAGAACATAGAATAAACAAAAAAAAAAAAAAATAATTGTAAATGTTTGTTTTGTCCTCCCGGATTCTATAACACAAAAGGAACTCCGGAGCTTAACTTGGCTTCTGAGATTACGGCAGTCCTCACTACTATTACTACTGACTTCGGTAGCGCCACTTAGGATCTTCTAACGTCAAGGAAGATTATAACTAGCGGAACAATAATACTTTTTTTTATGAATGGTGTTGAGACTTGGATTGGAGTTGATTGTTGAGGCCAATTGGATCTGGCTACCGATTGTTTTTTTTGGCTTATTGAAATCACAGCGTAGTTGTAAGACACTGCCAATTGCGTGGATCACATCAACTAATTGAAAGCGTTTCAGCAACATTCGTTTTCCTGCAGCCTGTTTATGATACGGTTTATGTAATAGGGATGTACCGATGGGGAGCTGAACATTTGGACATCGAAGCCTGTTGGATATAACCATGGGGTGAGCGATTTTTAGTTTCTTTTTGTATTAAAGGTATGAATGTGTATGAATGGGTGTACGTATGGATGAATGTGGGCGTGACTGTCGATGCGTGTGTGTGAAAGCTGGCGATGCGTGTAGCGAGACACACTCAGTTTAAATTGGAAATGATTATAATCGAAATATTTTTGCTCCGAGGTAATATTTAATTTTCCAAATTCATTTTTTTGTACTTTATTAAATTTTATTACCTAAATTTATTAATTTATATTTTAAAGTAAATAAAAATCAATCCCAAATAAGATGAAAACCAAACAAATAAATTTTTGTCATGTTTTATATTTATTAACCGTATTATACATTAACCAACTGTAAACTACAGGTATTTGATTGGATTGGTTTGGAAATGTTTATTTAACTTACAAATAAAATTGTAGCTTTTTGTGGAGCTGTAAATAATTTTCTTTGGTAATTTCGTATGGTTTCAAACATTTTTTGTTGTTAAATGTTATTAATAAAGAAAAAGGGAAATAAATAGTAAAGACTTTCAATATAGCGTGTGACGTGCTCCCGTACTCTAAGATTTGATTCTCGGTTTACCAGAAATGGCAGTGGTTTACGAGCTATATCATATGGATCAGATGACAGCAATACAACTTATTTTTGATTACTACTACTTGCGGTACTTGCTGCAGGTCTTTGAGCTTAATTGTCTTGCTTCGCAGTCTGAGTGTGTGGGTGAATGTTGGCGTGTATGAAGCGTGAGTGTATGGGCGTATGGGAATGATTGTGGGGGGGTTGGATACGCTGCTGGTGGTTCTTTCGCAAAAGGGGTCGCCAGAGTTTCCTTTTTTCACTTGTATTTTTTTCCATTTCTGTATATTCTCGTAAATTGCGTACATTTCTGCATTTGTGTTGAAGCAGCAGGTATTGATCTATCAAATCCACGATGACTGAGTTCTAGTCGTTAAGGCGTTAATTAACTCTAGGTACGCATCCTGCTATGCCATTCTCATTGGTTCGCCAATGAGAAAGCTCTTCATTACAAATTCAAAAACTCTGCACCGTAAAATTCTAAAAAAATTGACCAATGTTTCTCAAATTAAGTGCTCTGTCATATGACACCCCACTCGTTAGGATCAAATATGAATTTTTTACCAATCACATCTCCAAAGCGGGTCTCAAATCTCAGCAGAAAGCAACTTTTTGTTTCACTTTTTTAACAATAACGCAAAAACTGTGCACCGTAAAATTCTAAAACAAATTACAATGTTTCTTAAATTAAGTGCTTTTTCATACGACACCCCACTCGTTAAGATCAAAAAATTATTTTTTCGCCCTCCCCCAATGTCGTACCCTCAAAATACAGACAAACAATTATGTGACACTTTGCTATAGTTTACGTTCAGAGTTTATCAAACTTTCTTTCGCTGTGAGTTTTTTCAAATTTTTATGTCAATTAAGCCCGATATCCAAGGTGGGGGGAACCATCTTTTTGTTACACATTTTTGACAACAATTCAAAAACTGTGCAGCGCAATATTGTAAAAAAAAATTAGACTTTCTAGAACTAAGGGCTCTTTTATTTGATATCTCATATGACTGGGGTTTTAAATGGTGTTTTTACACTTTCTCATTCCCACCCCTTCACTAAATACGATTATGAGTATTTTGCACTTCCTTATATTTTTCGTTCAAAAGTATCCACTTTTTCTATATTTTCAAAGACTTTTGAAGTTTTTTTATTTAATAGGTTTGGAACCAAGTCGAGAAAGAAAACATAAAAAAAACGGTATTATTCAATTTTATTCAAAAAACTGTGTAGTACAAAATTCTAAAACATATTTTAAAAGCATACTGAATTCAAGCCCTTTCATATGATACCCTATTTGACTCGGTAAAAAAGAGTATTTTCTTAAAGGCGTTACATATCCGCGTAAAACAAACGGAAACAACTTTATTTTTTTTTGTATCCGTCATCTTCAGGGGACAGCTTAGTTTTATACCCATCTTAAATTTCAGGTCCATAGGATTTATATTTTCTAAGATAATTGATTTTAATACAAAAACAAATCGCAGTCTCACCAATAGTGTTCCGTATAAAAAACGGAACCGTAAACACGATACAAAAGAAATGTGAAGAGTTATCAGTTGTTCGTAAATATTTGATAATATTTATGTCAAAGCATAATTCATTTAGAAGTAGAAGTAAAGTAGTAGGAGTAATAGTTATAGTAGAGGAGTAGGAGAATAGTAGAAAATAAACAAAAATAATTTTAACAGTTTCAAAACCGTCAAAATAGGAATGAATTTAAGACAAATTGTCTAAGGAAAATTGTAAGTGATTGGCCTGCCAGAGAAGTTTTTAGATGTGGCAAGATGGTACACGCGTGCCACCTTTTTTATGCTCACCGCTAACCCCTTGCCTATTTTTAGAAAGTTTTTATCAATTTTTTTTTCTAAATTTTTTGAAAACATATGATGGAATAGAAAGCAACTCTGGGTATCCATATTAGTCAACATAAGAAAATTAATACAAAAATATGGGGGGACTGGAATCTCTAGCTCTGAGATATCAAAACTTCGGTTTTGGTTAAGGATTTTGATAGAGTTTTCGGCATAAAACTTTTATGAGGACATTGTTTTTAGTTTTGGGCAGCGATGTATATCAAACATAACTTTTTGTTAGTACATGTATTTCTTTAACTCTGTTTAGAAATTTATTACAAAACTAACAAGAAACATCAATACGTTGCCGGAGAATCATAACAGATCATAAATTAACATAATTTAGTGAAAAGATGATAGAATCAGCAAACTACTCAAAAACCTCTCCATTTAGCATTTCGATAAAATATTATAAAATCACAAATTCATATTTCTTTCAAAATTCCAAAAATATTGTAAAAATTAAATAAAATCAAAGTTTTTTCAAAATTCTAAAAATATTCCAAAAATTATTACAAAATCAAACTTTAAAACTTTTTTCAAAAATTCGGTAAATATTGCAAAAATTATAGCAAAATCAAAAGTTGAATCTTTTTTCAAAATTCCAAAAATATTCCAAAAATTAGAATAAAGTCAAATTTTTAAATTTTTTCTAAATCCTAATAATATTCCAAAAACTCTTACAAAATTCAAACTTTTTCCCAAATTTTAAAAATATTGCAAAAATTGAAACTTTTTTCAAAATTTCATAAATTATAATAAAATCAAAAATTTTAAATATGTATTGTAAAATTCTAAAAATATTCCTCAAATTCTTACAAAATCAAACATTAAAACTTTTTTCAAAATTCTAAAAATATATATATAAAATTCACAAATTTAAAAATTCTATTTTTTTTTTCAAAATTCTAAAAATATTGCAAAAATTATAATAAAATCATATATACAAACTTTTTTCAAAATTTCAAAAATATTTCAAAAACTATAACAAATTCAAAAACTTCCATGTCACATTTACGTCATACAACAGCTGAATTTTGTTTTCAAAAAATTGGCTAAAAAAATAAATGAAATCATTTATTGACATACTTGACAATATTTTTTGACAAACTTATAAATGCAATAATCTACTTTTTGGTCTCACATACCAATCCCGACCATCAAGATTTATTCAAATTCAATGTTTCTATTTGTAATCACTTAAAGTGAACGTAATTTAAGCAAAAAATATGCAAATTTCCTTGTTTTGACACACTTGACGATTTTTTTGACACACTTTCGGTACAGTTATGGAACAAATCGTCCTCTCGGCTCTTCCTATTGAGTGTACCTATTTTTTGAAACCAAAATTTTAAAAATCGCTTCAGCCGTTTTCTAGATATCGTCGGTTGTGACGGCCGGCCGGCAGGCACATTAATTTTTTTTTGCTAGAATAGCAAAGAATTTAGAATCAGTAGGTCCTAAATCGTCGAGAAATGCCAAAAACAGTAGGTATAAGAATTTCACTGTTGGCTCATGAATTCAATACATTGGCTTTTTCAAAACCGAAGTAATTATTATTATAACAATCGGAATACGTGTTGTAACGTCGGCTATATTCTCAATAATAATATTAAAACCAATCCCTATTCTTTTTCGATTCAATTACAAAGTATTTCCATATTTCATTTCATTTTTACAATCATAATAGTTTAACAGTTTTTTTCAAATCATACCGAACAGCCTCAAATTCAAATATCACAGAAAATAAATAAAAGAACTCATTGCTTACTCAGCGCCGTTTCATTTTTCGTTTTTTTTTTTTAAATAAGAAAATGTCAAAAATCACATTCTTTTTAATCGAAAAAAATTCCATGTTTTGTTGTCTAATGGCCGACTCAAGACGTGTAACAGTGTTCAAATTTAAATCTAATTTGTGATTAAAGTTCATTAAATATACAACAAATATATTTTTTGATAAATAATTTGAAACATTTGAAATATAATTGTTATAAAATTAAAAGAATTAGTGAAGAATTGATTGAGTTATGTGAATACGAAAAATACCTCGTTTCCGTGAAGCTTTGGTTGAAGTGTAAAGTCATATATTGTCCGCCATATTTTCTACATAAAATTTCTCATTCAACAGGGGGTTGTTTTTTTAAATATCTAAGCTAGACTATTGGTATTTCTATCACCCATAAGAACACCCTAATTAATGTTACATTCGTCCATGCTATAGTGATATATGTATTACGTGAACTTTTGTTGGTGAAGTCGGACAATTGAATTTTTAAAAATTCCGAATAACTAAATAGTGGTGGAAAATTTTGTTTCTAAATTTTTGAGAAATTTAGGATACGTTGGATATTATAATCAACCGGTTGGACCGGCTGATAATGGAACTTCAGAGTTAACAACCGTTATAAAATTATTTGGATCTCAACATTTGAGAATTTATGAGATTGTTTACAATTGTCTGCAATTGGAATTATTATTATGTAGCTGTATTAATTAATCGTTGTCTTGCATATGGGACTCATTCTTTCATCAAAATAAGCAGATTAATATTGATAAATTATTTACCATTGAAGAATTATTATTGACACATTTATGGCCTGCAGTTAAATTGTTTCAACCCATCATTGAAGATTTATGAGATTGTTCCTGTTATTATGATATGGTATTACTGTATGGATTCATCTAATTGCATATAGAATTTTCTTCTATCCAACATTTATAAGATAAGTTTCTTTTTATATTATAGTCAGAATTTCTTTTTTTTTGTTTTTTTTAGAATGATAGGCTAAGCCGGCAAATAAGAGATTTTCGAATTCAAGATTCGTTTCTGAGATGATCCGTGATATCCTGTTTTTCTTGTGTGTGTGTTTTTCATAAAAGTCCAAGCCGCGAAACGGTGGCAAGAAACAGTGTGTGTAAATATATGAGTGCACATGGTAGTTATAACTCTATTTATTTGGTTATATATTTTTTATATGATCTTTTGGAAAAATATTTGTCGACGCACTGAGAACACTGGGAGAAATGGGAACACTTTGTTTCAACTTTTAAATTGAGAAAAAGCCTTAGAATCATACAAATTTAGCTAAGTAGAAATCTAGCATTTAAACGCATAAAAGATCCCCAAAATTAAAAAGTGGATATGCCTAAGGAAAATTTTTAGCGATTGCCGTGCCAGAGAAGTGTTTAAACGTGCCAAGTTTGGCGATCACTATAAACCACTCGCATATTTTGTAATTTTTTCGACATTGTCGTACTATAAAAGTTTTAAAACATATGGTAGAAGACAGCTCTGGCTATCGTTGTAATGAAAATTAGTCAACATAAGACTATTACTACATAAAAATGTCTATAAATGTATTCCATCAAAACCGTACAAATCTTTTTTCAGTCATATTAGTTTGTCTCACTTAGTAAGCAACCTGCATATTAGTTCACTAAACATGTTATACCGCAAAACGTTGGGACCGAACGTTTATACTAAATCTCGATAGTCTTATGGTAAACACAACTCTTTTGTTATGGAGAAGTTTAGGTTCGAATCCTGGTCAAGATCGATTAAAATAAATGTTTTGTTAATGACTTTTACTTGAAAACTTGACCTTTTCCTATCTTTGTTTTCAAATCAACCTTGATATTGATCAACTAATCTTTAATATATAAAACATCTCAAAATCACAATAATTGCAATAATCTAAAAACCAGACAGACAAGACATATTATCTTCAATCCTTTTGTCTTCTCATTATTATTCTTATTAATTTCCAAATCATATTAAGCCGCAACAAAAATATTTAACCGTAAAATCATACTCAAATGTAATTCGATTTGAATGAATTGCATGTACAAATCTTTTTCACATTTCATCTTATTCTTGAAAATGAATTCAAGAAAAATAAAAAGTTTCAATTTCTTATATTATTTTTTTAACATTTCATCTCTTATTTCGTTTTCTTTTAATCTTCAAACGATGATGTTCATTCTATAAAATCGTTGAAATCCTCAGATATACTAAAATATACTTATATGATGGAATGAAATCTTAATTCAAATCACGTTCCTATTCTTCGTTACACTTCTTTTTGTATTTTATTTTTATTCTTGTATAACTTTTTTTTTTATTTATGATTGAGAAACATTTCTTAAGGATATATACAAATATACTGTACGCATTGAAAAAGCTTGATGGTTTGAACGGGAGAAGAGGAATAAAAAAATTAAATATTGAATGAACTTAAATCTGGGTTATAGTTTTGGGATTTATCGTTTGAAGTTAATCAGCATAATTTTATATTTTGTTGCTGTTTGAATTACATACATACATACATATTTTGTTAACGGAAAATCATATCATGTTTTATATTCAGACATCTGAATTCTGATATCAATGTTATTCTTGATTTTATTGTTTATTGATGTAAATGAATATTTGCTTAAAAGTGTTATGATTTCGTTTTTCCATTTTAGGATTTGTGTTGAATTTAAATTCAAGATTCTTTATCTTGGTTGAAAAGGTTATGATATTCAATCCTTATTAACGGATTAGATATTTTTAAAGTGTTTCGTAAACATTTAGTAAAAAAAATCCCAACGGCGCTACATAAAAAATTCACAAACATTTTTTTTAATGTCTTAAACTGCAATTTATTCAAAGTGATAACATAAATTAAATGCACAATGTAAACACAACAACAAAGTACAACCCAGCATGTGATTAACCACGTTAATTTATTTATTTTATAAATATACGTAAACGTTTTACTTTAAAGTTTTCAACATTTATATTGCACCATCGCATCGAAGAGAAACGACATGAATAAAAATATTTCATTAAAATAATTTTATAATTTTTCGTTATTTTTCTTAATTTTTGCTATCTACTTGTGTTGAGGATTTTGTATTGCTTATTAATTAATTTATTTATTTTTCCGGTTATTTTTTTTTTTTTTCAATAATAAATTGCTTGTAATTAAATTATTTTAATTTATTTCTATAAGTTTTGGTAGATTTATGGTTTTATTTTAAGTATGAATGAAACAAATATTTTAAACTTATATATTTGTTGAAAGTTAATTCGTTTTTATGATTTATGTTTGCGTTTTATGTCATTAAATGAATTATTATTGGTTTGGAAATTGAAAAAACGGAATGCAAAAAATTAAATATAACTTTCAATTATTATAATACAAAGAATTGTGTATGAGTGTTTATATGGTTCATAATTGTTGCTATTGACGTGGAGGCATGGAACCCATACCGAGGATCAGACTGGTTGAGAGCCTATTCAAGTTCTAATTTGCGGCTCTAACGTTGTGGACCTATTTTTCCTTGATACTCGTGCGAACAACAACGAAAATAAAAGGACAATAAAATATAAAAACAAACATATCAGCGGGACGTAACAAGGTTGACGAGTGGCGTAGGAGCGAGTATCCTCTCGTTGAGCCGAGAATGTAAATATACCAGTGGTTAAGAGCAATGCTGTGTTAAATGGCAGTATAATTTCGATATATCCGTTAAGAAGAGCAGCAGTACAGTTCCGGTGGTGAGGACCATGCCTAAAGATATGACAAGGAGTAGCACAAAGGTCCAACCCTACCACCTATAGACCAACTTGCAGAGGTGAGCTGGGACTTAATGGTACTGGAGCTATTCGGTTATTGAGGTTACTTGAAGAGGAGGTGACTCCAGAGGACTTAAGGAAAAAGGCTTAGAACCAGAAAAGTAAGAAAGCAACCGTCGGAGCAGAAAATTTGCAATGGCCAAGAGCGATTGGAGATCTATAATACCACAGCATAATGTAGTAAAGAAAACAGGATATACGTCCGTCAACAGAGATAGCCGAAAACATCTCAGATCAAGCTTTAGCTATGTG